>QRFJ01006608.1:0-21622 GCA_006176705.1 Cocos nucifera
TACGAAGAATATTTCCTTTACTTCCTCTAAAATAGTACCTAAGTACCTCTCAGGGGGACAGAAAATTTTTTCCAATCTACGAGGTGGAGGTAGTGATTGTATTGGCTCAACCTGATTTGATTCCATTTGATCCTTAGCTCGTTGCTCTTGTAAGACTTTCTCCTCGTGCTTGATCTGCTTTCCAATGCCGCTGTCTTGGATAAACTATTTTTCAAGAAAGATGGTATGTCGACTCACAATCATATTGTGATCTTCTGGAATGTAGAAATAATATCCTAATGATTCTTTAGGATATCCTATAAATCAAACTCTAAAGGACCTATAGTCTAACTTGTCTGCTTGTTGTCTTTTGACATAAGCCGGACAATCCCAAATTTTGAGATGACTCAAACTTGGTTTCTTACCATGCCATATTTTATACGGTGATAGGAATGATTTTAGTAGGAATCCTATTCAGTAAGTATATTGTAGTTAACAGACTGTATCCCCAAAGAAAATCAGGAAGATCTATGAAGCTTATCATGGATCGGACCATATCTAATAGAGTCTGATTTCTCCATTCTGAAATCCCATTGAGTTGAGGTATTGCGGGTGGAGTCCATTGAAAGACTATGCCATTTTTCTTGACATAGTCCAGAAATTCTCGATTGACATATTCACCTCCTCGATCTGATCGAAGAACTTTAATGGATTTTTCAATTTGCTTTTCTACTTCATGTCTGAATTTCTTGAACTTTTCAAAAGCTTCAGACTTGTGTCTCATAAGATACACATACCCATACCGAGATAAATCATCGATAAATATTATGAAGTAGACAAAGTTGCCTCTAGTCGGCACATCAAATGGGCCGCACACATCAGTATGTACTAGGACAGGAAGATCCATGGCCCTTTCCCCATATCCTACAAAAGGGAGCTTAGTTATTTTGCCATGAAGATAAGATTCACAAATTGGATATGACTCGAAAGTCAACGAACTCAATAGTCTAATTTTTTTTAATTTGTTAATCCTATCTTCTGCTATATGATCTGATCTTAGGTGCCATAGGTACCTATCATTTGGACTATTCCTAGGTCATTTTAATTTTATGGCATTCATATTTTGTTCGATATTAAAAATAGATACATCAATATGTAACTGGTAAAGACCGTTAATAAGGAAATCACTTACAATTTTATTTCTTTCATAAAGAATGTTATAATGCTCCTTAAGAAAACTAATTACATAGCCTTCTTATGCTAAACATGAAATAGCTATCAAATTCCTGCTTGCTGCAGGCACAAAATAACAATCCTTTAATACTAAGTCTAAATCAGATGGTAGTCGAAGAGGGTATGTTTCCACGGTCACAGCAGCAACTTTTGCTCCATTTTCGATGCGTAGGATCATCTCACCATCCCTCAGCCTTCTACTATCCTCAAGACCCTATATGAAAGTGCACAGGAGTACTAGAACCAGAGTCAAGCATTCAACTGGATGCAAAAAAAATCATAAGGTTAGACTCAATAACGAGCATACCTCCAGAAGGACCTGCCTCCTTTTTATTCTTCAGGATGGTCAGGTAAGTAGGGCAGTTCCACTTTCAGTGGCCGTCAGTGTTGCAATGAAAATACTTTTCTTTGTCAGCGGCCTTCTTCTTCAGCTCTATCTTTTTCTTCTTTCTTTCTTCTACCTTTTGTCTTTTCATAGACTTCTTTTTTTTTTTCAAAAGACTTTCTCTTGGAAGAAGTCCATTCCATAGCAAACACTGAGCCTTTAGAACCTTTTATAGAAAACTTAACAGTAACCAGCATGTTCATAAGCTCGACCAGAGAATTTTGAAGTTTATGCATATGGTAGTTCATGCTGAACTGCCCATATGCATCAGTTAAGGATTGCAAAATTATATCATTCTACAGATCCAAGTTCAACTTCACACCGAGCTTCTTAAGCTCTTTCAAATCCTTGATCATCATCAGATAATGATCTTGGACTGACTGCCCATCACATATTTTAGCCTTGAATAGTCATTTAGTAACTTGATACTTGGCTACGCGACTCTGTTCACCAAACATCTCTTATAGGTGAGCCAATATTTGATGGATAGTCTTGATATCTTCATGTTGGCGCTGAAGCTCATCAGACATCGAGCCCAACATGTAATATCTGATCTTATTATCTTCGTTCGTCCATTTGTCAAGAGACGCTCTCTGTTCAGCGGATGGACGAGCTGGTAAGATGGGAGGGTTCTGATCCAATACATGAGTTAACTTCTCAAAATCCAAAATGATTTTGAAGTTTCGAAGTCAATCCTTGTAATTAGATCCGATCAGTCTATGGGTGTCTAGGATACGTGCTAGTGGATTGGATGCAGATAATTTTTCTGTAGAGAGTCAAAGTTTCTAGTTAGATATTATAATTAAGACTTGATCAATTTATTTAAAGATTTTATTTTTAAATAAATTAACTCTCACTATTTTCTCAGATCCCTACACTCCCTTTGTAGAGATGCAAAAATCTCTATGATTAATAATTTTTAATGGATGGTGCAATCCCACTAACTGACTCATCACCTCACCTAACAATTATTGATGATGGGTTAGCCAATGAGTGAACAACTCTTGTTCAATGATTCTCTAATCATGGTGCACTCAAACTTGGTCTTTAATTCATGAATCTCACCGTGCCTGGAATATTGATCCTTTCTTAGTTAAGTCAGACCCACCATTTGCATAGATTAGATTCCTAATTGGGTCTCTCACCATATCCAAAATATTGAGCCCAATTTATCCTCCAGCCTATAGCATCCAATGTCTAATAGACATGATTGCATCTTTTCGGTGCAACTGAACCTCTGTAACCAGTCGAGAACAATCAACCCCAAAAAAGATCTGCATATCTACAATGGTGGAAGACCTTAGATTTAATCTTTTCTTAGGAAGATTTGATTTAGATCTCATTAAACTAGACTTGACATAGTCATAATAATTATGACTAACCTAGTGGCATAGTTTAGCTTAGATTATTAGCTACCTCAGATCAGGACTGAGCCAATAAATATGGTCAGGTAAGTGAGATCGGTGGAAGGGATATGCCATTAACTCGATAAGAATGCATTCGAGTCGAGTAGCTTCCAATTAAAAATCAGTCGATCGTACCTACCAAACTTATCTTAGACACCAAATTGTTGAGCCAGAATCAATCGAATTAGCCTACAATTCAGACTCTAACCATTGAGCCAAATTAGATCTTAGCTTGATCGATCACTCATGTGATTCGATCTTGATCTAGACTTAATCCTATTAGACTGGTCAATTTAAGCACTCTTAATCCCATCTAACAAACTCTTGATTCGGTTTGATCAACCGCTTAGATCTAATTGAGCTACCCAGGTCCGAACCTAATTTTATAAATATGTCTTAGATCTGAAAATTCTTAATTTTTAGATTTAACATATTTCATAATCTTAATTCTTAATTAAGTTTAGAGTTCATAAATAAAATATGTAAATAAAATCCTAGGATTTTAGGATTTAGAATTTTGCAAAAATTAAATTTTTATATTTCTGATTAAGGATGGACACCCAGCACCCTACACATCATAAGAACATCCCGTCGAATGGAAGGAGAGGGCATTTAAACCATACTTTGTTCTTATGATCGGAACGGACCAAGGAGAACGCCTTAATCAGAAATATAAAAACTATAAAATTAGTTAGATCTACATCATATATCTTATATATAAAATTAATTTAACTATAAACATGTTTTGCATACATCTCATATATCATATCATGTATATTTTTTAGATCTAAATTATCTCATAATTATCTAAAAAATTAAATTTAAATTAATCTTATCAAAATAAATTCTATACTAGATAATTATGTAGAACTATTCTACAACTAGTCTAAACATGCATTCATCATATCTCGTATGAACAAAAATTAAATAACTTTATTTTCTATATTTCAGATCTTATTATAATATTTATAACATCAAAAAATAGTAAATAAATTATCTAAAAATTATAACTTAATCAAATTAAATTATGATCATACAAGACTATACAAAGAACTATTTTATTCTATAACTAGTCATGCATCTTGTAGAACTTAAATTTAAATTATTTAATTATTTAATTTTTTGATTTTAGATCTAATCACATCTCATGTGATTTTTAAAATCATCTAATTATTAGATCAAAATTAAATTAAAATTAGATCTAAATTATTTATAGAAATCTGGCTCTGATATCAATTGAAAGGAAAAATCTATTTTTTAGGTCAGGTTCGTTCAAAGCTGATTTGATCAAGAGGAATATTTTAAAAAAAAATTTTTTTAGATCTAAATCAGATCTGATACTTTTTAAATCTAATTTGATGGATCTAATAAATTAAATTAAATTAAATTAATTTTAATTTATATATTGTTCTTGGGTAATCTTATTACCCTATGATGATCCTACTGATTGCCTGAGGTTCTGGATGTAGCCACACAATTGCCTGGCCTCTACCGATATCCACTCGAACAAGATTTGGATATCTTCTTCTTCTCAATCTTTCCTCCAAAGATCAGATTTGGATCTGATCTTGAAGGTCTTCAAAATAACTTTTGAAGATCCGATGTCGTCTCTTACAGCAATGCTACCTTATTCCTTTCTTGTCGCCTTTCTCTTGCCTGGATCGCACCAAACTGAAGCCCAAAGTCTCTTGGGCATGGAGAGGAGAGAGAGGATCAGAGGTAGGCATGGAGGAGAGAGGGAGATGGCTATGTGGCATGGGAAAGGGGAGAATCTTTCTAAACCTAGGCGTAGATAGGATTTATATAGATTCTGCTGCGCCATGCAGTGTCGCATCATCCCAACCAATCACATCTCTTCATGCAATTAGATCTAAATTTGATTGATGGGATAACATCATCTGATCCAATCAGATGAGAGTCCCTCTCCAACATCCTTAGGTGGCACCAAGATTGGTTGAAGTAGAGTCTTAGGTGCCACCTAAGTTTATTCAATGAAGCAACCTGGAGTCCCATCTGTATGGGACTCCAGGCATCATTATCCTTGGGCACATGCCTCCTTAGGCGTGCACCCCCTCCTTTCCTCTTTTTAGTAGGACAAACCTCCATCTGCTCTTCTATGGGTGCATGACATATGGACAGATGTCTAAGTATCAAAGGTCAACATTTGACCAAAGTCAAAAGACAAGAATTAGCAAATGACGAAATCGCCTGACATTTTTTTTCCCAAATAGTTCTCAAGATCTTAGTGAAAAAAAGTGGACTTTTGCTTGTAACATGATAAGACTAAATGCTGAATAATTTTAATAAATCCAGCCATTATGTTCAGGTTGAAGCTTGTTGGCTAAGGTTAAATTAGATAATATAATTCATTATTACTTTTAAAGCTATATATTGCCGCATAGATAAGGTACATTGCACTATGTTTATTAAGTTGACATGGTATTCTTCTGATTACTGCAAAAAGAGAGACTTCAGGCTATTGATTGCAAATTTGGAGGTCTTTTTTTCTTTCATTCTCTTGTGCCACAAAGAAGGTAGGACCATTGTGTATAACATGTTTCCAGTTCGGCCCAGTCCACCTGACCAGCCCGATTAGGCTGAGCTAGCCATGTTCTAAAAAAAGAGGAAAGAAGACTCTTGGAAGAAGTCTTCTTCTTCATCCTCTCTCCGATTCCTTCGAGATCAAATCGGAGTCTTAAGGTTGTCGGGACCTAAGGCTCTTCTATACAGCTATCTCTCCTCCCTCCAAAGCACTCAATCACCAAGAAAAGACTCTCTATCTCTCCCTCTTTCTTCCTTGAATCCATAGCCAAGGTAAGGCCGCAATCCTACCTCCTTTCTCTCTTCACTTTTTTCCCCACCTTCACCAGCCTTTGATTTCACCAGAAAATCATACAAAAAAAAAATTTTCTAATTTTTTTGATACTTTCCTCCCTCTTTCTGGCCACCGGCATTACCACTCCTTGAAGCCAAACCTGTGGTTGAGTACCTCGACCTTCCTACCACTCTCTACGATGGAACCATAGCCATCGATGATCAGCAAATAGCTAAAAATGAAGAAGCCCACACTACTAAAAAAATGCTACTTAACAACGAACAAAATCCATTGCTAATCCATTGTTAAACTGTTTAGCAACGGATTAGTAATAGATTAACGATGAATTTGTGTGTATTGTTAAATTTCTCGTAGCTAATTGACAACGAAACTCATATCTGTTTCTATTTCGTTGCTAAATTTTTTTAGCAACGGAATAGTAATAGAATTATTCTGTTGCTAATTTTTTAATAATGGATTTCCGAACCAAATAATTTTCGTGGCTCTTTCAACGCAAATCAATTGCTAATCCATTGTTAAACTTTTAAATATTTATTACTAGTCCGTTGCTATTTCGTTGTAAAGTCGTTGTTATAATTTTAGTGTTCCATTGTAAATCCATTTTTATTCAGTTGTTAAAATTTTAGTATTCCGTTGCAACTCCATTTCTATTCTGTTGTTAAATTTTTTTGAATTTCATTGCAAATCCATTTGTACTGCGTTACTAAAATTTTAATATTTCATTTCAATTCTGTTTTTAGACCATTGCATAAATTTCTAAATGTTCATTGCTAATGTATTGTAAATTCGTTGCTAATTCATGGATTTTAAAATTTCTTTCCATTGCTAAAGTGCTATTTTTTACATCCAACAACAATCAGAATTATTTTAAGCCATCCAACAATAATACCAATTCTTCATTTGACACTCAGAATTCAATAAAGTACCTAGATTCAAAAAGTATGGATAGTATATCAAAGCACCCATAAAGTACACATAGTATCAAAATAAAGTACATATACCCCACAAGATTCTCATACATAAAAAGAAAAGATGGTAAGAAATGAGGCCTATGAAGTTTCTAGGTATATATCACCGCCATCAGTGTTTTGTCCATATCTATTCCCCTCCGATGCATGATGCTCCGAAGTAGAAGCCTAACATCATATATTAAAAAATTAAAAAAAAGCATAAATAAAGAAAAAATAAAAGTAACTTTTTTTTTACCTCTTATGGAGCTGAAAATGGTGCAATAGGAGTACGCTGTGTATTCATTGGTGGGCATATCCAATCCAAAGAAGTAGTTCACCAAGTATCTAACCAATTTTAGATGCCTTGCCTGCACTATCACTGCTTCCCTCCATTCTTCAATATAAACAGTTAATCTTTTTTTGTCTCTTTTATTTATAAACCATAATTTAACATTGTATATCTGAATCTGGTCACACAATGATCATCAAATTAAAACCACTAAGAATTATATAAAAATGACATGAAATGTATATAGAAACAAATCTAGAGTTCCTTCAAAGTAGTAGGTAAATAAAAGAGCTTCTAGACTCTTAGCGGACGTTCTAATAAGAACATTAAAAAAAAAAAGAAAGAAAGGAACCAAACCTCTATATGTTCCTGTAATATTCCAATAAGAACTTATATCACTATCATCTCTTCTCAGGAAAAACCTATGTATGAAGAAATAGTCAATAAATAAAAATCAATCAGAAATAAATATAATTGCTCATAAGCTTCTCATCATGGCTCAGAAATATGAAATGAATAAAGGCATAAATGTTAACTCAACAATGACACCAATGCCCTTCTTAAATTAAACAAGTAATAGGAATTTGCTAATAGGAATACATCATGGTATGGTGAAGGACAAGAAGGCAACTCAAAGAAAGCACCAGTCCTAAAGACAAAAGCTAAATATCAAGAAAATATCATAAATGACAATCCAACAGCAGGTTTCCATCATCGTAGATTCTTAAATCAAGGCTGCTCTGCAGAAGTCAAGCTTGTAAAGTTTCTTAAGTTGGAGATATTTCAAGAAAGATAATTTATTATCTTAGCAAGTTGTAACAGTAGTTCCTCTCTCTCTCTCTCTGAAATTCTCTCTTAATTCTTGAATATGCTTTTTAAATTGCTTATATTGGACAAAAGCGATTTGTACACCATAGGACAAATGTGGACTTGTCTAGAATTTTTTTTTTAAAGTCATGCAACGATTTTTCAGAACAGAGAGACATAAGTTTATGTGGCCACTGAACAAACATCAAAATTTTTAATAACATTCACTATGTAGCTCTAATAATTACTTTAGGTGTTATGTTTTTTCAACCTATCAATTACAGTAACATTAGTTGTTCATTGAGATGAGATGATAATCCTAATATCAGAAGGCTGATTGGATAGGAAACCTTGGATCATAATATAACTTCATATCTCCCCAATGAAAAATTATAGAAAAACTCTGAGAATCCTCATCAGTTCCCTATGAAAGTAGCATACAAAAAGAAATGGACAAGCATCAGAATTATTCTAGATCAATCATGTGTCTATCAACGTCATTGATGATGGACAATTCAAGATCAGTTCCTCCACTAAATTGTATCAACAGCTTAAGGTATTAATTACATTTCTGACCAAATTTTATACAGTTACAAGCATTATATATACGCGCGCGCGTGTGTTTGTTTGTTTCCTGGATGGGCGTATATATAGAATTTCAAATGTACAACCTGGACATGAGATAGCTAAAATAGCTCCACAGCAACTACATATGATCATAACAAGTTAAAGAATTAAACCTAATTAATTTGAGACATGTGCCATAATAACCGTAGCCAACCAAAAGATATGATTAGAGATATCAAAACAAGAATCTACTTTTTGCACTAATCTAATAATTTCTTTCTTTTTTCTTAAATTTCATATTTTCTCTTGTTACCAAATTCATGTTAACATGAATGAAATACTTGTGTATTGCAACCTAAAAGCCTACAAGAGACCATCTCAAAAACACTTCAACTCCTTGTCTAGAGAACATAGTCAGGGGTTGGGAATTTTAAAAAGATGAAATTGTCTAACATGAACAATTTCATGGATTAAGAGAAAAGATAAAAAAGAGAAAAAGAAAAGAAAATGGAGGGGAGGAGGGGGGTAGAGATAAATAGATTTTAGTAGCTCATGATAAATGTGTCACTAATTTATCAAACCAATTGATTCTAATAGTGTCCTAGACTCCTAGCATCACTCAACTCATTAACGGTTGTTCAAATAAACTCAGATAGCTACACGTGTCTCTGAAGCCTAGTTCTAGGATATCCCAGCTATAAAATTCAGAAACTGTACAAGTCAACTGTACTCTTATAACAATGCATTGAGCTGCAAGTGCCCCCAAAATCAGTTTTAGGATATTTTCATTTACAAAAGTTTTAGCATCTTAAAATGCAGGGGGGCAAAACCAGCCTTACCCCTGAAATTCATCAAAAACAAGAAAATTTAAAAGCAAAGTAAAGAAACAGCAAGAAACTACAATCGCTCATGATCAAGGTTATATGTATTTGCCAAACCGATCAATTCATTAACAACATCCTAGCATCACACAATTAACTCACTAGAGCTTCTTCAAGTAAAGTCAACTGGAGTCTGATGGCAATTCTAAATAGCTACAAATGTGCTCAGACCTAAAACTAGGGCTTTCGCCAAAAGAAAAAATGAAAAAAGAAATTCACTTTTTATCCGTCAAAACAAAATATAGTAAAAAATCAGCAAAAACATAGAAGAAACAGCAAAGAAAGAGAAAAATTTTGCATTAGAAAAAAAAATGGTGGAGCAAGAAATAAATCTGATTGTCCCAAGATCCAGAAGTCGCAAAAGCCATCTCCTTAAGAGGCCTCAGAGTCGTCGAAGCCCCAAGAAATCCAAGAAGTAGCACCAAGATCGCACTCTTTACAAACCCCTCCCCGGCCCTCCACCCATCCATTTCTGCCAAACACGGCCTACCCTCAGAACTCAGCTCCAAACATTAAGATCGAAGATAAGGGCAATTTTGTCAAGATTACGTCTGACTTAGATGTAAGACCACCAAGAAAAGATTGCTTCAATTCGAGTCAACTACCAACCCGCCCAAAAGAAAGAATCGAAGATAAAGAAAGAAAGAAGGAAGGAGATGAAAAGGAGAGCACAACAAACTGAGACCAAACCCGACTCCCCACCAAAACAACTACGCGCACAGGAAAAGCCCAAGATGGGACTTACCAATAGCGGATGCTCTTGCATTGGGAGCACTTCTTGGTCGCCAAACTCCCGCAGGAAGCACAAACGTCGCCTCCACCGCCACTATCACCGTCGATCGACATCTGGCATCGTGCCTCATACCCCGGGGTGGTGGTCTCGAAGCTAGCATCGATGATGAAGTACTTGGAAGCAGCCTTCCTCACCAGGAGGAGCGCCTCGGAGAGGATGACGAGCGCGGCAAGCACGAACTAGAGTAAGGGCCAAGAGGTCCAAGGCGGGAAGGCCGGTGGTGATGAGCATCTAACCCTTAGGGCTCCCGCCGATTAGGGCTCTCATCGATCAGCCCATCGATCATCCAATCTATGAAACCCTAGACAAAAAATGCCACGATCGAATCCAACTCCAAGAATGCAACCCTCTCGCATTCCCCGCTCTTGATGTCTCTCGGATTCGGAGAATAAATGGGATGGGAGGAACAAATACGGGAATACGAGAGGAGTCGAGGGAATTAATAAAGAGGGGAAGGGAGAGGAATTGGAGAATTATTCGGTCTCCTGGGCTTCTTAAACTCGAAGGTGGTGGAGAGTGGGGTTATGAGTTTGAGTTTTATTAAGGACATTCTTTCCCTTTTTTTTAAATTTTTTTTCATTTCTTCCATTTTCTTTCTTCTGCGGGGAAGGCAACCGAAGGCCATGCGGAACCTTAATAATGGACCTGCTCATCAGGATAATTTTTGTGACCTTTTTCTTATAGACAACCATGCCATGCTGGTGTACTTAAAGTAAATTTATAGTTGACATAGAATTAGGGTCCAAATCTTAATTCTAGATGAGTTACTAACTAACCACATTATACTTTATTAAAGTTAAAAATTTATTAAAAAATATAGTAAATAACCTTCCCCAAGGTAGGGGGCCTTATCACTCGTTAACCACTATAGCATTCAACATTCTCTATTATTTATTTAGTTGGCATGTTCACTTTTAGTCTGCATTGGTGCTCCTATCTGTATGTTCTTTGGTGAGGAAAATAGAAATTGAAGGAAGAGGGGATCCATTGACATTCTAAGTTGCTTGCATCTAAATATTAATTAATTATTGACCAACTCAAATAAAATAGTGGATGATGTTATATCACTTAAGATTTAGTTAATAATTTATGACCTGATGGTTGGAGGGGTCAAGGTTGGACACTTGTCATTTATCCAAAAGACCTTGGTAGTTGATCGTTAGAATAAGGAGAGTTATTCATGAAGCTAAGCCTTCAGCCGCCAAGGATAGAGTTGTTAAGACAATAAATTTTTTAAATTAGCAATAGACTGAAATTTCATTGCAAATCAGTTGCAAATCTGCTTCCTAGTGAGTTTTTTTATTTCTAGCTTAGCAACGAAAATATTGCCATTTCAATTCTATTACAATTTTTTTTATTTCTAGGTTAGCAATGGAATAAATTTGGTTATAAATTCATTACAAATTTGTTGTAAATTTATTTTTTCAATATTAGCAATGAAATTAAATATTTCATTGCAAATTCGTGGCCAATTAACAACAGATTAGAAATAGGTTTTGTCTGTTGCTAAATTTTCATTATAAAATTACATATTTCTTGTAATATTTAGTTGCTAATCTATTATAATTCCATTACCAATAATATGTGAAAATCTATTGCAAAATTTAGCAATAGTTTTTAGGTCCATTGTTATTCCGTTGTAAACTTTTTATTTCTAATACATTGTAAATCTATTGTAAATTTATTTTTCTGAGATTAGCAATGGAATTGAGCATTCCGTTGTGAATCCTATTGCTAATTAACAATTAATTAGAAATGGATTCAGTCCATTGCAAAATTTTCATTGTTAAATAATATTTTTCTTGTAGTGCCAATTTCTCCATTTTTCTAATCCATCTTTTTTTATTTCTTATGGCCGGCCATCATTGTTGGCCGTCCACTACTGTGCACTGCTGGCCACATGTCACCACACACTATCGGATCTCCAATTATTGGACCATTATCCTTGAAGGAAAAAATCTATTTTTTGGATCAAGTTCGTTCAAATCTGATTTGATCAAAGAGGAATATTTCAAAAATTTTTTTCTTAGATCTAAATCAGATCTGATACTTTTTTTTATCTATTTTGATGGATCTAATAAAATAAATTAAATCAAATTTAATTTATACCTTATTCTTGGGTAATCTTATTATCCTATGATGATCCTGCTGATTGTCTGAGGTTCTGGATGTAGCCACGCAATTATCTGGCCTCTACCGATATCACTCGGATAGAATTTGGATATCTCCTCCTTCTCAATCTTTCCTCCAAAGATCTAATCTAGATCTGATCTTGAAGATCTTCAAAATAACTTTTGAAGATCCGATGTCGTCTCTTGCAGCAGTGCTGCCTTCTTCCTTTCTTGTCACCTTTCTCTTGCCTGGATCACACCAAACTGAAGCCCAAAGCTCCTTGGGCATAGAGAGGAGAGAGAGGATCAGAGGTAGGTGTGGAGGAGAGAGGGAGATGGCTATATGGCATGGGCAAGGAGAGAACCTCTCTAAACCTAGGCGCAAACAAGGTTTATATAGACTCTGCTGCGCCATGCAATGCCATATCATCCCGGCCAATCACATCTCTTCGTGCAATCAGATCTAAATCTGATTGATGGGATGACATCATCTGATCCAATCAGATGAGAGCCCCTCTTCAACATCCTTAGGTGGCACCAAGATTGGTCAAAGTAGAGTCTTAGGCGCCACCTAAGTTTATTCCATGAAGCAACCTGGAGTCCCATGACTGGTCAAAGGAGGCATGCGCCCCCTCCTTTCCTCTTTCTAGCAGGAGGACAAATCCCCATCTGCTCTCCTATGGGTGCATGACACATGGGCAGATGTCTAAATATCAAAGATCAATGTTTGACCAAAGTCAAAAGATAAGAATTAGCAGGTGACGAAAAATGGTAGGTGTTGTCTCAAATTTATCTCATAAATTAAGACAATCCTTTTCTGATCTGGACAAGCTCCAGCCAGACCAAGTAAAGATATCTGAGTGAGCCCAAACATATTTGGCTCAGTCGAGATAACATTTAATGATTGTTGAAGGAGAACTTTAGGCTCAATCGTGTGCTAGCATGATTTTTCTTGAACCTAATTGAATCTAATTCAAATCAATTGAACTGGATTAGTCCAATTGATGATATCCAGATTCAAACTCTTATTTGTATGATCCAATTAGGTTCAATTCTGTATGGTAATGAGATATATCGCGATCTCTATCATCGACATCATCGAAACACCTTTCAATGGATCAGAACTTTTTCTGATTCAGACAACTAGAATGATCGATCATCCAAATCATTCTAATTGCTCCCAAAATCCATCAGTGACACCTAGCAGTATATGGTGGTAATCCATCAGAATTAAAAATGAATCTCTCGGTGCAGTTACATGTGTGATTAAGTTCTTTTATCTTGAGCCTTGATCGATTTAGGGTTAAGGTGAACTCATCAAATCCTAATTTTCATCATATGAATTAATCATTCGATTCAAATCCAATGTGAAAATCTTAATAGAAACTCTTTCTATTATTTCACTCTGCCATGGCCATGGGCTTATGGATTTGATTCTCATGATCATCATAGGGCTACTCCTCATCTACCGAGGTAGATAGATTTTCTCTTGGTGCAATCTAATTCCTACAATGAACATGCTATAGTTAACATACACCTCAGAATTCTGAATGACTAGGAGATCGAGTCATGATGTAGTCAAACTATAACATCCTCAAGGTGAACTATCGATGCACCTCAGGTCAAAGAATCAGACACACCACTGCAGCTTCGAGCTAGTCATCGATGAGAAGGTAGACTTCCTAATGACTGCTCGAGGTGGTCACGCTCAGTGCCCTCGTTCTCCAACGAGTATCTGTATTCTCACTCCGATGTCTTTACACCGTAGACTCAAAATTCATCTACTATAAAGAAGCGATTGTATACCAACCTTCCGGATCAATCACCATCCTCATGATGATCCTATGGTCAAGAGCATTTTATGAGTTAATAATGAAAATTCATGTCTTAAATTTTCAACTCTTGAAAATAAGAATTAACATTGCCATTAACTCAAGGGATGTATCACAGACACTAAATACACATTGTGATAGAAAATAATTTATTTTATTATTTATAGTCAAAATTATAATTTTGCCCTTAGAGGTGTATAACAAGTGTCAGCCAATTCTGGCTTCTAGGGCACAAATATCTAACAAACTCCTACATAACTTAAAGTCAATTGGCTACAAATCTAAGTTCCATTTTCTCAAGATGGACTTCGATCTTCTACTGGCCCAATGGTTTTATGAGTGGGTCTGTCGTATTGTCTGCAGAGTCGACTCTCTTGACCTCGACGTAATCTTTTTCGAGGTAATCGTGGATAAGGTGGTATCGTCACTCGATGTGCTTGAATTTTGGTGAGACCTTGGCTCTTTAGCAAGGGCTATGGCGCCATTGTTGTCACAGTATAGAGAAATGGCATCTAATGGCATCACTTCGATCTCTGTGGCAAACTTCTTATACCAGAATGTCTCCTTCGCAGCTTCTGATGCAGCGATGTATTCTACTTTCATGGTGGAATCTGCTATCACTGTCTGCTTGAAACTCTTCCAACTGACAGCACCACCATTACACACAAACAGACTCTCAGATGTCGACTTTCGATCATCTATATCGAACATAAAATCCAAGTCTGTATACCCTAGACTTGGAGTTCTCCATTACCAAAAATCAAGAACATATCCTTAGTTCTTCTTAAGTACTTAAGGATACATTTCTCAAAAGTCCTAGTGTTCTTCATCTGAATTTGACTGATATCTGCTCGTGACACTCACAGCATGGGCTATATCAGGTCGTGTACATAACATGACATACATGAGGCTTTCTATTGCTGAAGCATAAGAGATCTTGCTCATGCATTCTATTTCCTCAGGTGTGCTAGGGCACATCTTCTTGGAAGAGATGAATGCCATGTCTGAAGAGTACTAATCCCCTCTTAGAGTTTTTCATGCTAAACCTCTTTAGCACTTTCTCTATGTACATCTTCTGTGAAAGTCCTAGCATCCTATTCGGTCTATCTCTATAGACCTTAATTCTAAGAATAAAGGATGCTTCTCATAGGTCTTTCATGAAGAATTTTTTGGATAACCATATTTTAACTATGGTCAACATGAAAATATCATTTTCAATAAGGAGGATATCATCCACGTACAATACGAAGAAGATAATAGCACTCCCACTGATCTTTTTGAAGATACATGGTTCCTCCTCATTCTTGATGAAACCAAATAATTTTATCACATCATTAAAATGAGTATTCCAGCTCCGAGATGCTTGTTTAAGTCCATATATGGACCTTTGCAGCTTGCATACCTTACGATCAGCATCACTGGATGTGAAACCTAGCAGCTGTTCCATATAAATATCTTCCTCAAGGTATCCATTTAAGAATGCCATTTTCACGTCCATTTGTCATATTTCATAATCGAAATAGGCTGCAATAGCAAGCAATATGCGGATGGATTTTAGCATAGCTACTGACGAAAAGGTATCCTGATAGTCAATGCCTTCGCGTTGACTATACCCATTTGCCACTAATCTAGCTTTGAATGTCTCTACATTTTCATCTGCATCAATCTTTCTCTTGTAGATCCATTTACACCCAATAGGTACTATACCTTCTGGTGGATCTACCAAGGTCTAGACTTAGTTTGAGTGCATCGAGTCAATTTCTGACTTTATTGCCTCTAACCATTTCTCGAAGTTGATATCCAATATCGTCTCATCATAGATTTTGGGATCATCACCATGAACCCCATTACCTATGAGGAATATTTTTTCTACTTTCTCTGAAATAGTACCTAAGCACCTCTCAGGAGGATGGAAAATTCTTTTCATTCTATGAGGTGAGGGAGGTAGTGATTGTATTGGCTCAACCTGATTTAGTTCCATTTGATCCTTAACTCGTTGCTCTTGTAAGACTTTCTCCTCGAGCTTGATCTGCTTTCCAATGCCGCTGTCTTGAATAAACTATTTTTCAAGAAAGATGGCATATCGACTCACAATCACATTGTGATCTTCTGGAATGTAGAAATAATATCCTAATGATTCTTTAGGATATCCTATAAATCAAGCTCTAAAGGATCTATAGTCTAACTTGTCTGCTTGTTATCTTTTGACATGAGCTGAACAATCCCAAATTCTGAGATGACTCAGACTTGATTTCTTACCATACCATATTTCATACGGTGTGGTAGGAATGATTTTAGAAGGAATCCTATTCAGTAAGTATATTGCAGTTAACAGACTATGTTCCCAAAGAAAATCAGGAAGGTCTATGAAGCTCATCATGGATCAGACCATATCTAATAAAGCCTGGTTCCTCCATTCTAAAACTTCATTGAGTTGAGGTATTTCAGGTGGAGTCCATTGAGAGACTGCCATTTTTCTTGACATAGTCTAAGAATTTTCGACTGAGATATTCACCTTCTCGATCTGATCGAAGAACCTTAATGAATTTTTCAAGTTTGCTTTTCTACTTCATGTCTGAATTTCTTAAACTTTTCAAAAGCTTCAGACTTGTGTCTCATAAGATACACATACTCATACCGAGATAAATCATCGATAAATATTATGAAGTAGACAAAGTTGCCTCTAGCTGGCACATCAAATGGGCCGCACACATCAGTATGTACTAGGATAAGAAGATCCATGGCCCTTTTCTCATGTCCTACAAAAGAGAGCTTAGTTATTTTACCATGAAGATAAGATTCACAAATTGGATATGACTCGAAAGTCAATGAACTCAATAGTCCGATTTTTTTTCAATTTGTTAACCCTATCTTTTGCTATATGATCTGGTCTTAGGTGCCATAGATACCTATCATTTGAACTATTTCTAGGTCATTTTGATTTTATGGCTTTCACATTTTGCTTGGATATTAAAAATAGATACATCAATATGTAACTGGTAAAGATCGTTAATAAGAAAACCACTTGCAATTTTATTTTTTTCATAAAGAATATTACAATGGTCCTTAAGAAAACTAATTACATAGCCTTCTTATGTTAAACATGAAATAGAAATCAAATTTTCGCTTGCTGCAGGCATAAAATAACAATCCTTTAATACTAAGTCTAAACTAGATGGTAGTTGAAGAGGGTATGTTCCCACGACCACAGCAGCAACTTTTGCTCCATTTTTGATGCGTAGGATCATCTCACCATCCCTCAGTCTCTTGCTATCCTCAAGATCCTGCATGGAGGTGCACAAATGAGCACTAGAACCAGAGTCAAGCACCCAACTAGATGCAAAAAAAATCGTAAGGTTAGACTCAATAACGAGCATACCTCCAGAAGGACCTGCCTCCTTTTTATTCTTCAGGGTAGCCAGGTAAGTAGGACAGTTTCGATTTTTTGGATCAGGTTCATTCAAATTTAATTTGACCAAGAGGAATATTTTAAAAATTTTTCATAGATCTAAATCAGATTTGATACTTTTCAGATCTAATTTGATGGATCTAATAAAATAAATTAAATTAAATTAAATTATTTTTAATTTATATATTATTCTTGGGTAATCTTATTATCCTATGATGATCCTACTGATTGCCTGAGGTTTTGGATGTAGCCACACAATTATCTGACCTCTATCGATATCCACTCAAACAGAATTTAGATATCTTCTCCTTCTCAATCTTTCCTCCAAAGATCAGATTTGGATCTGATCTTGAAGGTCTTCAAAATAATTTTTGAAGATCCAATGTCGTCTCTTGCAGCAGTGCTACCTTGTTCCTTTCTTGTCGCCTTTCTCTTGCCTGGATCGCACCAAACTGAAGCCCAAAGTCTCTTGGGTGTGGAGAGGAGAGAGAGGATCAGAGGTAAAAATGGAGGAGAGAGAGAGATGGCTATGTTGCATAGGCAAGGGGAGAATCTTTCTAAACCTAGGCGTAGATAGGGTTTATATAGATTCTGCTACGTCATGCAGTATCGCATCATCCCAGCCAATCACATCTCTTCGTGCAATCAGATCTAAATTTGATTGATGGGATAACATCATCTGATCCAATCAGATGAGAGCCCCTCTCCAACATCCTTAGGTGGCACCAAGACTGGTTGAAGTAGAGTCTTAGGTGCCACCTAAGTTTATTCCATGAAGCAACCTGGAGTCCCATCTGTATGGGACTCCAGGCATCATTATCCTTGGGCACACGCCTCCCTAGGCGTGCGCCCCCTCCTTTCCTCTTTTTAGTAGGAGGACAAACCCCCATCTGCTCTTCTATGGGTGCATGACACATGGGCAGATGTCTAAGTATCAAAGATCAACATTTGACCAAAGTCAAAAGACAAGAATTAGCAGATGATGAAAAATGATAGATGTCTCAAATTTATCTCATAAATTAAGATAATCCTTTTCTGACCTGGACAAGCTTCAGTTAGACCAAGTAAAGATATCTGAGTGAGTCCAAATATATTTGGCTCAGTCGAGACAACATTTAGTGATTGTTGAAGGAGAACTTTAGGCTCAATCATGTGCTAGCATGATTTTTTTGAATCTAATTAAATCTAATTTAAATCAATTGAACTGAATTAGTTCAATTGATGATATCCAGATCCAAATCCTTATTTGTGTGATCTAGTTAGGTTTAATTCTATATGACAGTGAGATATGTCACGATCTCTATCATCGACATCATCGAAATACCTTCCAATTGATCAGAATTTTTTTGATTTAGACAACTAGAATGATCGTGATGAGGCTTGTTGGTTAAGTAATGCTTTGTGATGCTGTCGGATCGTGCCACATTTTTTCCTTCAAATAATCAAAGTAATTATATGGTTTTGTGAGGGTTACTTGCATGGTTTCACTGCATGCATGTGATCCTCATACTTCACTTCTGTCCCCAAGTGAGACCTTTCCTTCGTCCCCCTCTCTCCCCCACAAAAAACACACAGACGAACATTTAGTTCCTCATTGATCGCTGCAGTCCCACCACCCCACCAAGTTTATGCACAAACAAGGCAAAAAAAACATGTAGGCAACAATATCCTTTCAAGATTTTTATCCCAAAAAATAAGATTATTTCAAGATTTATACTATTGATATTTTGGTTACTTTTTTTTTTTTTAAACATGTGCGAAAAGGATTAGGCTATCTATTAGAAAAATAATTGGTTTAGCAGAAAACCATATTTATGGATCCATGTACAACATAAATATAAGAATCCATGCATATGCACATGAAAGAGACATTGCATTTAAATGCATACACGTATATGACCACATATAAATTTATACATGCATTGCTGCTTAGCATGTCTGATCGATGTGGTTTATTTGAGAGAAAAGAGCAATTGATGGATGGCTGTAATGCATCAATCATGACTTTTGGAGTATTTTTGATGACGCTTCCAAATTTATCTATATATTTGTATCTCTTTCTCTTTCATTTATTGGAGAGTGAATTTGGAGGTGCCGATGTTTTACTAAAATAAAAACTTCTTTATGCTAGAGAAGTGATGCATGGCCTATGTTGGTGTTATAAACACTTGAATTTTGAGGTCCAAGATGACCGTACAATGATTGGAGGTAATGGCTAACATAGATTGGCTTTTGGTACCAAACTAAGAATTAATGCAGCAATATCAGTTTATGCAGGATTGTTTCAAGTCTAGAATAGATTAGTCACACTAAGAGAATTTTACTAAGATATCAAAGTTGATATTTTGTGGAAGAAAATTGGACATATCAGAGAGGAATGAATTGGTTCAAACAGATGAGTCCTTCTTGGGAGATAATTTATCTAATTCTTTACACTTCCATATTAAAACCTTAGTAGAGAATTAATAGATGACCCGAAGAACAAAGAACCATGATTTTGTTTTGTCAAATACTGGACAACAAAATTGGATCTCAAGCAAAAAAAAGTGGTATTATAACATATCCCGTAAGAGTATCCTAGAAGTGCTTTTACACTAAAACTACTGAAATCAATACAATAGTACTTGGGAGTCCCAATATCTAGAAGAAGGCTAACTACAATTGGTTGAAGCTCCTTGAAATAGATAGTTCATGATGGATTAGAGGGATGGAAAATGAGATTGCTCTCAATCATGGATTGGGTCACTCTCATCAAGTCAGTACTTTGCACCATCCTGATGTACCTCATGTACAATACTTGCCTACCCAAATCGGTCATTAGCAGGATGGAGCTAACCATCAGGAACTTCTTATGGAAACTTCTTGGGAGAAGGTTTGCCGGCACATCCAGGAAAAGGGTTTAGGCATACCTTCGCTAATGTAAAAGAATCAAGCATTTGTAACCAAGCATGCAGCCAAGTTTATGAGGGAGCTGGAGAATATGTGGAATGCATTGATGAGATCAAAGTATGGTACCAATCAGCTCTTTTCTTGTTGAACCTGAGACATGCTAGTTCTATTTATGGAGTGCCATGTTTGCCAATACTCCTATTTTGCTGGCTCATATCAGATGGACCATGGGAGATTGTAGGTCCATAAGGATGCCAACTAATACATGGATTTTTGACACCCCTCTGTATTTGAAGTCCACCACCTTCAATGTCAATCCATTAGATAAACCAATGAGTTGTAGTAGAAGATATCCGACTTAATTAGAAACAGAATAGACTTCTTCCTATAGAGGATGGAATACCGGCTATCGTGTGAGGCGTTGCATAGGAGGCCCTACTCAATCTTTGTGTCTGAGGCATTGTATCTCTTGATAGACAAGGATCATTCTTGAATTTGGATAGTTCAATCAATTCTAGATTCTGACTGCCGCCATAGGAATATGTTATCGATCTTATCAAAGAGTAGTGCACTGGGGTTCGCGGCCGCTTTCCTCTTATTGCGGTGAAGCTGTGGTCAATGCCGTTAGTTGCCGTTTGTTGTGGGTATAGGTGTATTGCAGCTTCAAGTCTCCCTCATCTGGGTGGCGGCCCCAGGACGTGCGTGATATGTTTGATCCCTACCGCTATGTCCCTTCCTGATCCAGTAATAGAAACAAATACAAGAAAAAGTTGATATTTACCTCATGCAGATGAATTCTCGACCGCATTTTTTGGCTTCAACCTGACAGCGATAGCCTCTATATTAGTCAGGCTCTCTCATTGGTCTTGCAATAGTCTCTATCGAAACTCTTGTCAGCGGGTATTGAGCCTCCCCTGCGTGTTCTCTCTATAGTGTCAATGTCTTGGTTTGATCGAGCCTTGACTGGGAGGTCATATGAGCCCAACCATGTGCCAATGTCTTAAAATCTATAGGATGGTCCCCAACCTTGGGACACAAGCATTTATCCTCTCTTCATGACTGGGTTTAGGTTTTAAAGTGTCGATGCTTCTTGTACTCGTAGGTGAAGAATGGACAATGCAGTTATGGGGTATCACGATCAAATTTAGATGAATGTAGCTCTATGCTGGCCAGTTTTCTGATTCTACAATAAAATTGGTATTTATGTTGTAGTTCAACTCCTTTTCCTTCATATATCGATCTTGACCAGACAAGG
>QRFJ01006609.1:0-64179 GCA_006176705.1 Cocos nucifera
GGGCACATTTTTGAAAGATGAATACATGTACTGAAGGGTATTAATCCCCTCTTAGAGTTCCATACTAAACCTCCTTTGTACTTCTTCCCCTTTATGTACATTCTTCTTTGAAAGCCTAGATTCCTTCGGTCTATCTCTATAGATCCTTAATCTCTCTAGAAAAGGATGCTTCACCTAGGTCTTTCATTGGGAGAATTCTTGGACAACACATCTTGGACTGATGTCAACATGGGAATATCATTCCCAATTAAGGAGGTTGTCATCACGTACAATACAGGAAACAACACTCCCACTGACCCTTTTGAAAACAACGATGTTTCCTTCATTTTCGATGAAACCAACATTTTGATCACATCATTAAAATGAGTGTTCCAACTCGAGATGCTGCTTAATATTATATGGACCTTTGCAGCTTTGCAAACCTTATGATCAGGCATCACGGATGGGAACCTAGGCTGTTCCAATATTAGATATCTTCCTCAGATATCCATTAGGCCAATGACGTTTTCACGTCCATTGCCATTTTTCTAATCAAAAATAGCTTTGCAACAGCAAGGCAATTGCGGAGATTTACAAGCTACTGGGGAAAAGGTATCCTGATAGTCTATGCTTCACGTTGACTAAACCTTTTTGCCACCCAATCTAGCCTTGAGTTTCTCCACTTCCCATCTGCTCCAATCTTTTCTTGAAGATCATTTAATCCAATAGGTATATACTTCTGGTGGATCTTACAGGTCCAGACTTGTTTGAGTGCATCGAGTCAATTTCTGAACTGCAATTGCCTCTAGCCATTTCTCGGAGTCGATATCTGATATCGCTTCGTTTTAGTGGGATCATCTCCAATGAGCACCATTACCTACGAGGAAAACATTTCGTCTACATCCTCTAAACAATAACCAAGTATCTTTCAGGGGATGGAAACTCTTCGATCCTATGAGGTGGAGGAGGTATGTTCTTAATTGGCTCAAACCTGATTTGGTTCCACTTGTCCTTAGTCGTTCTGCTTTGAGACTTCTCACAAGCTTGATCTATTTTTCAATGCCGCTATTCTGAATAAACGAAATTTTTCAAAAAATATGTCATGTCGACTCAAATCACATTGTGTCTTCTGGAATGTAGAAATAGTAATCTAATGACCTTTAGGGATAATCCTATGAATCGAGCTCTGAAGGACTAAACTTCTAACTTGTCCGCTTGTTTGTCTTTTGACATGAGGCCGGACAACCCAAATTTTGAGATGACTCAACTTGGTTTTCTTACCGTGTCCACTATTCTCATACGGTGTGGTAGGAACGTTTTAGAGGGGACCTAGTTCAGTAGATAAATTGAAGTTAACAATGAATGTCCCCAAAGAAAATCTGGGAGGTCTGTGAAGCTCATCATGGATCGAACCATATCCAATAGAGTCCGATTTCTCCGTTCTGAAACCCCGTTGAGTTGAGGTGTTCCTGGTGGAGTCCATTGAGAGACTATGCCATTTTCCTTGAGATAGTCTAGGAATTCCCGGCTAAGGTATTCACCTCCTCGATCTGATCGAAGAACCTTAATGGGTTTTCCAGTTTGTTTTTCTACTTCATGTCTGAATTCTTTGAACTTTTCAAAAGGCTTCAGACTTGTGTCTCATAAGATACACATACCCATACCTAGACAGATCATCGGTAAAGGTAATGAAGTAGACAAAATTGCCTCTAGCCGGCACATCAAATGGGCCGCACACATCAGTATGTACTAGGGCAAGGAGATCTGTGGCCCTCTCCCCATGTCCAACAAAAGGGAGTTTAGTCATTTTGCCTTGAAGACAAGATTCACAAGTTGGATATGACTCAAAAGTCAATGGACTCAATAGCCCATTTTTCTCCAATTTGTTAATCCTATCTTCTGCTATATGACCTAATCTCAGGTGCCATAGATATCTGTCGTTTGGACTATCCCTAGGTCGTTTGGCATTCACGTTTTGCTCGATAGTTAAAACAGGTACATCAATATGCAAGCTGATAAAGACCATTAATAAGGAAACCATTTGCAATTTTATTTCTTTCATAAAGAATGTTACAATGGTCCTTAAAGAAGGTGATCACATAACCTTCTTGTGCTAAGCATGAAACAGAAATCAAATTCCTGCTAGCTGCAGGCACATAATAACAGTCTTTTAAAACTAAGTCTAAACCAGATGGTAATCGCAGAGGGTATGTTCCCACGGCTACTGCAGCAACTCTTGCTCCATTACCGACGCGTAGGATCATGTCTCCATCCCTCAGCCTCCTGCTATCCTCAAGACCCTGCATAGAAGTGCACAGATGAGCACTAGAACCAGAGTCAAGCACCCAACTGGATGCAGAAGAAACCGTAAGGTTAGACTCAATAACGAGCATACCTCCAGAAGGACCTTCCTTCTTGTTCTTTCAGGGTGGCCAGGTAAGTAGGGCAGTTCCGCTTCCAATGGCCGTCGCTGTTGCAATGGAAACACTTTCCTTTGCCATCGACCTTTTTCTTCGGTTCTGCCTTCTTCTTCTTTGATCCTTCTACCTTTTGCTTTTTCACAGACTTCTTTTTCTTTCCATAAGACTTTCTTTTGGAAGAAGTCCGTTCCATAGCAAGAACTGAGCCTTTAGAACCTTTCATAGAAAGCTCAGCGGTAACCAGCATATTCATCAACTCGGCCAAGGAATTTCTGAAGTTTATGCATGTGGTAATTCATGATGAATTGCCCATATGCATCAGTCAAGGATTGCAGAATAATATCGTTCTGCAAGGTCCAAGTCCAACTTCACACCGAGCTTCTCAAGCTCTTCCATGTCCTTGATCATTGTCAGACAGTGATCTTGGACTGACTGCCCATCACGCATCTTAGCCTTAAAAAGTCATTTTCGTGACTTGATATTTGGCTGCGCGACTCTGTTCACCAAACATCTCCTGCAGGTGAGCCAACATTTGGCGAGCAGTCCCGATATCTTCATGTTGGCGCTGGAGCTCATCAGACATCGAGCCCAACATGTAGTATCTGGCCTTATTGTCTTCGTCAATCCATTTTTCCAGAGACGCTCTCTGTTCAGTGGATGGACGAGCTGGTAAGGTGGGAGGGTCCTGGTCCAAAACATGTGTTAACTTCTCTGAACCCAAAACAATTTTGTAGTTCCTGAGCCAATCTTTATAATTGGGTCCAGTCAGTCTATGTGTGTCTAGGATACGTGCCAGTGGGTTGGACGCAGACATTTTCCTGTAGAGAGTCAAAGATTCTAGTTAGATACTGTAATTTTGACTTGACCAATTTGTTTAGGGATTTTATTTTTAAACAAATTAGCTCCCACTATTTTCTCGGATCCCTACACTCCCTCTGTAGAGATGCGAAAATCTCCGCGATTGATGATTTCTAGTGGGTGGTGCGGTCTCACCAACTGACTCATCACCTCACCTAACAGTTATTGGTGATGGGTTAGCCAATGAGTGAACAACTCTTGTTCAATGATTCTCTAATCATGGTGCACCCAAACTTGGTCTCTAATTCATGAATCTCACCGTATCCGGAATATTGATCCACTCCTTAGTTAAGTCAGACCCACCATTTGCATAGACTGGGTTCCTAATTGGGTCTCTCACCGTATCCGGAAATATTGAGCCCAACTCATCCTCCAGCCCATAGCATCCAATGCCTAATAGACATGGTTGCGTCTTCCCGGTGCAACTGAGCCACTGTATCCAGCCGAGAACAATCAACCCCGGGAAGGGCCCGCACGTCTACAATGGTGGAAGACCTCGGACTTAATCTTTTCTTAGGGAGAATTGATTCAGGTCTCATTAAACTAGACTTGGCTTAGTCATAACAATTATGACTAACCTAGTGGCATGGGTCAGCTCGGATTATTGACCACCTCAGATCAGAACTGTGTCAACAGATATGGCCAGGTAAGTGAGACCGGTGGAAGGAATATGCCGTTAACTCGCACAAGAACGCATTCAGGTCGAGTAGCTTCCAATTAAAAACCAGTCGGTCGTCTGTGCCAAACTTACCTTAGACACCAAATTGTTGAGTCAGAACCAATTGGGTTAGCCTACAATCCAGACTCTAACCTCTGAGCCTAATTAGGTCTTGCTTGATCGTGACTCGATCTTGACCCAGACTTAATCCTATTAGGCTGGTCAATTTAAGCATTGTTGATCCCATCTAACCAACTCTTGATTCGGTTTGATCAACCGCTTAGACCTAATTGAGCTACCCAAGCCCGAACCCAGTATTATGAATATGTCTTAGATCTGAAATTCTCAATTTTAGACCTAATTAATATTCCATAAACTTAATTCTTAATTAAGTTGGGTTCATAAACAAAATATGCACAATAAATCCTAGGGTTTCAGGATCTAGGGTTTTGCAGAAAGTAAGTTTTGGGTTTCTGATTAAGGACGAACACGCAGCACCCCTACACGTCATAAGAACACCCCATCGAATGGGAAGAGAGGGCCTTTAAACCCTTCTTCGTTCTTATGACCGGACGGCCAAGAGGAACGCCTTAATCAGGAACATGTAAATACTACAAAACAGTTATAGATCTATATCATATATCTCATATACAAATTTAGATCTAATCAATGGCATATTTTGCATACATCTCATGTATCATAATCATGCATGTTTTCAGATCTAAATTATCTCATAATAATCTAAAAAATTAGATTTAAATTGATCTAATCAAAATAAATTCTAATCTAGACAATTATGTAGAACTATTCTACAACTAGTCTAGTCATGCATCTATCATATCTCATATGATATTTAAAATTAAATAATTTTTATTTGCTGTTTATCAGATGTTATTATAACACTTATAATATCAGAAAATAGTAAATAAGAAGATCTAAAATATGATTTAATCATATTAAATCAAAGACATGCAAAACTATTCTATAGAACTATTCTATTCTAGAACTAGTCATGCATATCTTCATGTTCTTAGATCCAAATCATTTAATTTTAATTTTTTCTGATTTCAGATCTGATCACATCTCATGTGACATCTGAAATCACATTATTTTTAATTAAAATAAAATTAAAATCAGATCTAAACAATTTTAGAACCATGGCTCTGATACCAGTTGAAGGGAAATCCTGATTTCCCGGTCCAGGTTCGTCCAGATCTGATTAGATCAAGAGATATATTTCAAAAATTTTTCTCTTGATCTCCAATCAGATCTTGATATGTTTCAGATCTGATTCTTATTATTTTAATAAATAAAATAAAATAAGATAAATTAAATCAAATTTAATTTACCTGATTTGGGTAATCCTATTACCCTGTAGATGATCCTGATTGCAGCGGAAGGTTCTGGATCTTAGCCACGCAAGCGCCTGGCCTCTACCGGTATCCACTCGGGTTGGATCTGGAGAATCCTCTTCTTCTCTATCACACCTCCAAAAATCAGATCTGGATCTGATCTGGAGGATCTTCAAAACTCTTTTGAAGATCTGCAGTCGTCCTTTTGCAGCAGCGCAGCCTTCTTGCTTTTGATCGCCTTTCCTTGATCTGAATCGCACCAAACTAAGTCCAAAACACTTTTGGACGTGGAGAGCAAGGGGAGAAGAGAGTATGGCATGGAGAAGGAGGGGAGAGGCAGCCTTGGGACGTGGGAAATCTCTATTCAATAAATTCTTGACTTAGGATTAGGGTTGGGCGCAGGGTCTTATTTATAGACCTAAGCTTGTGATCCAACTCCTCTTCCTCTCAACCAATCACAACCCTTTGTGAAATCAGATCTAAATCTGATTGGTTGAAAAAGAGACCCCTGGATTCCTCCTTAGAGGGCGCCTAAGACCAGTCAAACTGGATTCTTAGTAGAACTCTGATTGGAATCCTAAAGGGAGGTGGAGTCCTTGTCCAACAAGGACTCCTAGGCGCCTCCTACTTGGGCTCACGCCACCCTTGGCGTGCGCCCTTCTCCTTGCCAGGTTCTGGCAGGGGGACAAGCCCCCACCAGCTCTCCAATAGGTGCATGACATGTGGTCAAAAGTCAAAGGGTCAATGGTCAACGTTTGACCAGTCAAAGGTAGACTTTTGACCAAAGTCAAAGAACAAGAAATGGCAGGTGACCAAAAATGGCAGGTAATGTCTTACAAATAAGACAACCTATTCTGACTTGGACAACCTCCAGTCAGACCATATGAAGGCCTCTGATTGAGCACAAACTCCTTTGGCTCAGTCAGGACAACTTATTTATGATAGTAAAAGAAGAACGTTAGGTTCAATCGAGTGCTAGCACGATTTCCTTGAACCTAATTGAATCTCATTCAGATCAATTGAACTAGATCAGTTCAATTGATGATCACCAGATTCAAACCCTTGTTTGTGTGACCCAGTTAGGTTCAGTTCTGTATGGTAATGGGATATGTCATGATCTCTATCATAGACATCATCGAAACTCCTTTCGATGGATCAGAACTCTTCTGATTCGAACAGCTAGAATGATCGATCATCTAAATCATTCTAATTGCTCCCAAAATCCACCAGTGACACCTAGCAGTATATGGTGGCAACCCATCAGAGCTGAATGCGAACCTCTTGGTGCAGCTACCTGTGTGATTAAGTTCTTCTATCTTGAGCCCCGATCAGATTAGGGTTAAGGTGAACTCGTCAAACCCTAGTCTCTGTCATATGATGTAATCATTCGATTCGAGTCCAATGTGAAAATCTAAATAGAAACTCTTTCTATTATTTCACTCTACCATGGCCATGGGATTTCTGGACTTGATTCTCATGATCATCATAGGGCTACTCCTCTACCACCGAGGTAGATAGATTCCCATCTTGATGCAATCCAGTTCCTACAATGAACATGCTATAGCCAACATACACCTCAGGGTTCCATATGGCTAGGAGACCGAGTAATGGTGTAGTCAAACTATAACACCCTCAAGGTGAACTGCCGATGCATCTCAGGTCAAAGAACCAGACACACTACTGCAGCATCGAGTCAGTCATTGACGAGAAGGTAGACTCCCTAATGACTACTCGAGGTGGTCACGCTCAGTGCCCTCGTTCTCTAACGAGTACCTGTACTCTCGCTCCGGTGTCTCCACACCGTAGACTCAAGACTCATCTACTAAAGAGAAGCGATCGTACACCAACCTTCCGGATCAATCACCATCCTCGTGATGATCCTATGGTCGGGAGCTGTTTATGAGTTAATAATGATTATTCATGTCTTAAATTTTCAACTCTTGAAAATATGAATTATCATTACCATTAACTCAAAGGATGTATCACAGACACTAAATACACATGTGTGATAGAAAATAACCCATTTCATTAATTATAGTCAAAATTATAATTTTGCCCCTAGAAGTGTATTACAAGTGTCAGCCAATTCTGGCTTCTAGGGCACATATATCTAACCCTAGAAGCCAAGTGCCTCTGGCTTCTTGGCACATCTCTAATTCATGAATCTCACCATGTCCAAAATATTGATTCACTTCTTAGTTAAGTCGGATCCATCATTTGCATAGATTAGATTTTTGACTGGATCCCTCATTATATCCGAAATATGGAGCCCAACCTATCCTCCAACCCATAGCATCCAATGTCTAATAGATATGGTTGCGTCTTCTCGATGCAACTGAACCACTATACCCAACGGAGAACAATCAACCCTGGATAGAGCCCGCACATCTACAATGGTGGAAGACCTTAGACTTAATCTTTAATTTAAATCTCTTTAAACTTGACTTGACTTAGTCAATAATTATGACTAACCTAATGGCATGGGTTGGCTTGAATTGTTAGCCACCTCAAATCAAAACTGGATCGACATAAATGGCGAGATAAGTGAGATCGATGGATGGGATATGCCACTAACTCAACAAGAATGCATTTAGATTGAGTAATTCCTAATTAAAAATCAGTCAATCGTATCTGCCAAACTTACCTTAGATACCAAATTATCAAATTAGAACCAATTGGGTTAGCCTACAATCTAGGCTCGAATCATGGAGCTAAATTAGGTCTTGACTTGATCGAGTCACATCTCAATGTGATTCGATCTTGATCCTAACTTAATCCTATTAGGCTGCTCAAATCTAAGCTTTCTTTGATCCCACCTAACCAACTCTTGATTCGGTTTGATCAACCACTAGATCTAATTGAGCTACCCAAGCCCGAACCCAATTTTCTTAATATATCTTAGATCTAAAAATTCATAATTTCTAAACTTAATTAATTTTATAATCTTAATTCTAAATTAAGTTTTGGATTCTTGAACAAAACATATAACAAAAATCATAGAATTTTAGGATTTAGGGTTTTACAAAAAAATAATTTTTGATTTTCGATTAAGGACGAACGCATAGCACCCCTACACGCCATAAGAACATTCCATCGAATGGAAGAAGAGGGCCTTTAAATCCTACTTTATTCTTATGACTGGACGGCCATGGAGAACAACTTAATCAGAATTATAATTTTTTACTACAAAACTAGTTAGATCATATATCACATATAAAAAGATCTAACTAATACATGTCATGCATACATCTCATGTATCATTAATATACATACTTTCAGATTTGAAATATCATATATTAAATCTAAAAAATAAAATTTTAAATTTGATCATATCAAATAAAAAACTATTCTAGACTTCTTATAGAATTATTCTATGACTAGTCTAAGCATGCATCTTTCATATCTCATATGAATAAATCAAAAATTTAAAAAAATATTTTTTATTTTTAGATATAATTACAAAAATTATAACATAAAAAAAATAAAAATTAAATAAATCTTAAATTATATTTAATCAAAATAAATACATGATCATACTAGACTACACATAGAACTATTCTATACCTAGTCTAGTCATGCATCTCATACATATTGGATCTAAATTATTTAACTTTTAATTTTTTGATTTTAGATCTAATCACATATGATGTGATATCTAAAATCTTTTAATATTAGATCATAATCAAGACTAAAATCAGATCTAAGGTAGATCTAAAGAATTGCTAACGTAGCTTTAATACCAGTTGAAGGAAAAACCCTATTTTCCGCCATAGGATCATGCAGATCTGATCAGATCTGAGGTGGATTTTTTAAAAAGTTTATAAATAATTTGATCTGATCTAAGAGTTCTTAGATCTGATCATGATGATCTAATATTAAAAATTAAAATAATAATTAAATCAAATTTAAATCATACCTTATTTGGGTAATCAGATTATCCTATGATGATCCTGATGTTTCCTGAGGTTCTGGAATGAGCCACGCACGTGCCTGGCCTCTACTAGTATCCACTCAGAAAAGATCTAGACAACTTCTCCTCATAAATCTTTCCTCCAAAGATCAGATCTGAATCTGATATGAAAGCCCTTCAAAACTTTTAAATAGGTCAACTTTTGACCCTAGTCCAATTTGACTATGAATGGATTTATTTTCTACAATTAATCTGATCTGGACGTTTTTCAGTCAGATGAAAATAAAACTATTCAAAATACAAGAATGAGTTAAATTAAATTTGACTTTATTATGATGAATTAGAAAGATTTCAGAAGGAGAAAGTCAGGCTCAATCATGTGCTAGCACGATTATCTTGAACCTAATTGGATCTAATCCAAATCAATCAAACTAGGTTAGCTCAATTGATGACATCCAAATCCAAACCCTTATTCCATCATTGACATCATCAAAACACCTTATGATGGACCAGAACTTTTCTGATTCATACAATTAGAATGATTGATCATCAAAATCATTCTAATTGCTCTCAAAATCCATTAGTGATACCTAGTAGAATATTGTGGTAACCCATCATAACTGAAAGTGAACCTCTCAGTGTAGTTACCTATGTGATTGGGTTCTTCTATCTTGAGCTTCTTTAGGATTAGGGTTAAGGTGAACTCAGCAAATCTAATGTCCATCATATGAATTAATCATTCGATTCGAGTCCAATGTAAAACCCTAATAGAAACACTTTCTATCATCTTCACTCTACCATGGACATAGGCTTAAGGATTCAATCTTATGATTATCATAGGGCTACTCCTCATCTACCGAGGTAGATAGATCCCCTTATTGGTGTAATCTAATTCCTATAATGAACATGCCATAGCCAACATACACTACAGGATTTCAAATGGCTAGGAGACCAAGCTATGGTGTAGTCAAACTATAACACCCTCAAGATGAACTGTTGATGCACCTCAGGTCAAAGAACCATGCACACCACTACAGCATCAAGTTAGTCATCAACGAGAAGGTAGACTTCCTTATAACTACTCGAGGTGGTCATACTCAGTGCCGTCATTTTCTAACAAGCATCTGTACTCTTGTTCTGATGTCTTCACACCATAGACTCAAGATACGTCTATCCTAAGAAAGAGATCATACACCAACCTTCTAAATCGATCACCATCCTTATGATGATCCTAAGATCGGGAGCATTTTATGAGTTAATCATAAAAATTCATGTCTTAAATTTTTAACTCTTGGAAATATGAATTATCTCTACTATTAATTCAAAGGATGTATGACAGACATTTTTAAGTGATAGAGAAATAATCCATTTATTAATTTATATTAAAAATTATAAAATTATTCTTAGAAGTGTATTATAAGTGACAGCCAATTTGGCTTCTCAATTACACATCTAACACTTTCTAGTTTTTATAAAGAGAGGATTTATCGATTAGTCCTCAAACTGTTCATGACCAAATGATACACTGTTAATTGGGATGATAGTGTTTATCGAGCATAGGTCCTTGTATGCCATATAGGTTGGTTGTCCTCTTAATCAAAGAGTGTGGAGATACTGATATGGCACACAAATGAGATATAAGGATTCATCACTGAACGTGACCAACTCTAGAGTATTGTGCTATCAAGAATTACTCTGATGGTATATAGGTATAAGTGTCCCATAGACCTGAGGTCAACACAGTGGCTTGCAAGCAACTCACTATACTTTAGTACCAGACTAACTAAATTTCTAATTCAGTAATGGAAGATTTTTGGTTATAGTCAAGTACTCGTGAAGTTAGTATAGTCAAGTGCTCGTGAAGTTAGTGAGTGATCAAGATGGGATTGACCACTCCAAGAGTTGGAGAAGAATGCATCACTATATTCTAAAATATCAAATTATCATGAGATGGATTTGATAGTTTGAAATACAATGTGGATGGCCTAATTGAGATTTACAGTTAAACTTTGAGGTATCTTATGATCATTTTAGTCAAGGGGATGAATTATATGGAAACTATATTCACATGGGTTCTATGGATATTGATCTACACATTCGACTTATCCGGCCATCGGATAACATTGCTAGATGGTTACTTTGATTGGTAAAGAAATTTATTTTTATACTATTAGCTAAAGTTTAAACCTATAGGATCATATACATAAGAGTTCTCGATCTGATCAGATGGTTGATCGACGATTAAGAATCATTTTTAGGTCAAACAATCAATATAATTGATGTTTGACCTAGTGCAAGTGTTGTACGAGGATCGATTAGCAATTAGATTATTAATTAACTTAATTTAATTAAGTTAAAAAATTGAGATTAAGTTTAATTAAATATAATTTAATTAGATTTGATTTGGATTTGATTGGATCAAGTCCAATTGGTTTATTGGATGAATCAATTGTAAGAAAGAACGAGTCCTAGTTTAATTAGGACTTGTATGAACCCAATCTCTAATTTGATTAAAAATTTAAATCAAAATTAGATTTAATTATATTCTTAATTAGACTAAGATCTATTTTAATTGGATTAAATTAAATTTAATTTAATTTGGTCTAAAGAATAAGTTAGACCAAGTCAAATTGGAAGTCCTAGTGTGACTAGGACTTCCCTTTCCTTGCACCATAATGATTCCCAAAGCCCCCTAAGCCCACTTCCTTGGTTTTGGCCATAGAAACACCTCTCCCTAGGCCTTTCTTGAGCACCCAACTCTCTTCCTTCTTTCTTATATGGCAAGTGGTTGAGGACCAAGTCAAACAAGGAGTGTTGGTTTGAATTTAAACTATATTTGATCGAGTTTATTGCAATCAAAACACTAGATCTTGTATGCCACCCAAACCCATGAGATTTTTCTTAGGATTTTCATAGAAATTAGGAGACTTCTTGCATGCTAAAGTGAGGCTAGTCCATGCCCAAAAGAAGGAGGGGGTGCCCAAGAGTTGGGCACCCCAACTCTAGGCCAATTTGGAGATCTCTTGTCTAGGTATTTGACCTAGATAAGGATTGTTCCCTAACTCTCTATTTAAAGGGTATCTTGACCTAATTTTTTTAGAGATTCTAGATATTAGAGAGAGCTTGTTGGGTGTAGAAAGGCTAGGCACAGAGAGGTTGGGGTGTGGGATTTTGTGGAGACAAAATAGAGTGCCTTGGTGAGAGAAACAAAGAAGAAGAAGAAGGGTTCTTCTTCTAGGATTTTTCTTTAACTTTTGTTCCTCCTTTAGAGATTTTTGAGAGGTGTATAAGGTTCAAAATTCTCTTCCATTTCTTCTAAGAAATTGGAGAGTCTAAGTTTTGAAGAAGGTGGTTCCAGATTGACCATCAAAGAAGGATTAACATAGTACTAGCATATTATGCTGATTTTTCGACATCGAACTTTTGATCAGTGATTAAGGGCTTGTGTGGATAACTTATAGAGGTTGGATGCATATGCAACTTAGAGCAACAATTTCAAGCTTGGATTAGCAAGTTAAAAAACTCGACTTGCAAAGGTAAGGGTGATATGATCTTTCTGTTACATACATCGATTTGATCTAGAGTTGTTCTATTATTGATATGATCAACATGAAGTTTTCTAATCTTTTAATTTTTGATTTAATATCATGCTTTAATCTTGTAATAGGATCCTAGATCTAGGGATTTTCTGATATTTCTATGAATTAATATGACTAATTCATGTCTTCCACTGCATAGATCTGAAAAGTTTCAAAATCTAATCTTGAAACCCTAGATCTATTTTCTTCATCTTCTATCAGATTTAATTCTAATTCTTGCTTTTAATATTAGACCAATAGAATTAGATCTAAGAACTCTTAGATTTGATTAAAAATTTATAGAAAAATTTTAAAATTTTTTGCTACAGATCTGATCAAATCATATCGATCCTGTAGTGGAAAACTAGGTTTTTCTTCAAGGAGTTCATTAGAAGATGCAAAGAATTTATGATGAAAAATATCAAAATAACTTTTATTTATTAGTAGTACATATATAAGTATAAGAATCAGCACAATCATCAACAGACTAATGATTGACTTTGGGACACTATTCCTAATTATCTCTCATTTGGACTAAAGCCAATTGGTGCAGTATCTAATACCCAACTTCGACTTAAAGTCGTCAAACTCCTTCACCACAATAGCTTTAGTAATTGGGTTGGTCAGGTTCTTCTTTTCATTGATCTTTTAAAGATTGACATCACCTTGATCCACAATCTCTCGGATAAGATTGCAGCAGTGTAGAATATACTTCGTCCATTGGTGTGCCTTCAGTTTCTTCGCTTAAGCAATAGCTCCAGAGCTGTCACAGAAGAGCAGAACTGGACCATCAAGAAAGGATGCTATTTCAAGCTCAATGATAAACTTTCATAGATACACTGCTTCTTTGTCAGCATCTGATGCAGCGACATACTCTACCTCACAAACTGAGTCAGCTATGATGTGTTGCTTGAAACTTTTTCAGTAGAAAGCTCCACCATTAAGAGTAAACACAAACCTCGATATACTCTTTCTGTCATCATGATGGGATTGAAAATTGAAGTCAGCAAACCCCACAAGTCTCAAATTTGACTCATCATAAACAAGCCACTGATCCTTAGTATTTTTTAAATACTTCAGGATGGTTTTAACAACCTTCTAATAGTTCTTTCCTAGATCAGATTGGTATCTACTCACTACCCCTAGTGAGTATACCACATCTGGTCATATAGCATATCTGATAGAACCCACTGCCAAAGCATATGAAATTCTACTCAGATGCTCTCTCCCTTGAGGTGTTATCGGACAATCCCTTTTTGAGAGAAAAATTTCATGGTCTATCAATAGATAACCATTCTTGAAATTCTCCATGCTAAATTGCTTTAGCATAGTGTTAATATACATGGACTAGAACAACCCGAGCAATCTTTTAAATATATCTCTATAGTTCTTCATCCCTAGGATGTAGGAAGCTTCTCCCAGATCATTCATGGAGAATTATTATGACAGCCAAATCTTTATTCCTTGTAATGTAGGGATATCATTTTTAATTAAGAGAATATCATCCACATACAATATTAGGAATATAACTACTGAATCGTTAGTCCACTTGTATATACAGGGCTTTTCTCTATTCTTAACGAAGCCATACATTTTGATGGTCCTATCAAAATATATGTTCCAACTCCAAGATGTCTGCTTTAGTCTATAAATGGATCTTTGAAGCTTGCACATCTTAGACTCATCTATAGACGTGAATCCTTCAGGTTGTAACATATACACCTCTTCATCCAGCTCTCCATTTAGGAAAGCTGTCTTTACATTCATTTGCTAGATTTCATAGTTCAGATGGGCAACTATCACAAGCATGATCCAAATGGACTTGAGCATTGCCATAGAGAAGAACGTCTCATCATAGTCAATACTATAATAGTGATGATACCCTTTGGCAACCAGACGGGCTTTATAGATCTCCATCTTTTCGTCTGTGCCCCTCTTCTTCTTGAAGACCCACTTATATCCTATGGATTTTATCTCTTTGAGTGAGTAAACCAATGTCCATACATTGTTGACCTTCATGGACTTCATTTTAGATTTTATGGCCTCAAGTCATTTCTCAAAGTTGGATCTCTACATTGCATCCATGTAAGTGATCGGATCTTTGTCATTCTCATCAAGTTTGAAAGGATCATCATCCTAGACCAAGAAATTATAGTTTCTGTTAGGCTGATGTGGTACTCTATCAGACCGCCTTAAGGATGCAGATTCATTAGGCTATGGATTTGATCTAATCAAATTTGGTTCAAGTTCAGCTACTTGTGTCAACTCTTTCACTTGTCGAACTTCCTCAAGTTTGATCTTAGAGGCATTAGTTCCTTCACCAAGAAACTTCTTTTCTAAATGGATTGCCTTAAGGCTGACAAACACTTTTTATTCATCAGAGAGATAGAAATAATACCCTTTGATCTCTTTTGGGTATCCTATAAAATTATACTTGTTAGACCTAGGTCCAAGCTTGTCCGTTACTAAATATTTGAGATAAGTTGGACACCCCCAAATCCTAAGGTGTGAGAGTACTGGGTTATGCCCTGTCCACATCTTATATGGTGTTTTGAAAACAAACTTGCTCGACATCCTATTCAGAATATAACAAGCTAACTCGAGCATATATCCCCATAAGGAGATTGATAGATCAGCAAACCCCATCATGGATTGAACCATGCCTAACAGGCTCCAATTCCTTCTTTTAGACACACCATTATGCTGTGGTGTTCCAGGGGAGAGAATCCCATAATCCTCTAGATATGTCAGAAATTTGCTAGAAAGATACTCCCTCGGTCAGATAGAAAAATTTTAATACTCTTTCCAATTTGATTTTCTACCTTATTATAGAATAGTTTGAATATTTTAAATAGATTTGTGTTTCATTAGATAGACATACCATACCTCGATAGGTCATCCATGAAGCTTACGAAGTACAAATATTTGAAGGAAAAATTGCTTTTTCCCACCACAGGATCGATTTGATCTAACTAGATCTATAGAGAATATTTCAAAAATTTTTCTATAGAGTCTAATCATATCAGAGAGTTTTCTGATTTGATTTGAATGATCTAATATTAAAATTAAAATTAAAATTAAAATAGTAACATTTGATGTTATCTTTAGGGTAAATTATCTTTATCTTGTTGATGATCTACAGAAGCTTTGGATTCTGGATCAAACCACGCATGTGCCTAACCTCTATCAGAGTCCACTCAGGTTTGATCTAGAAGTGCTCTGCTTCTAGATCTGATCATCAAAAATTAGATCTAAATATGATTTTATATAGCCTTCGAATCAACTGATGAAGGAAGCATGCTCATCTCATGAACGTCGTCTCTTTCCTTGAAACCTTTGCGCCAATTCCTTTGGACCTTCTCTTGGAACCTTAGCCCAACCTTTGGGCATGGAGAGGAAGAAGAGGAGGGGTGTGGAGAAAGAGAGGGGATGGCTGCCTATGGGGGCTTGGGGCATGGAGCATAAAGCGTAAGAAACCCTAGGGCGCAGGGTCTCCTAAATAGAGGCCTACGCCACCTCAGTGTTCCAATCAATCAAGACAACCAATTGCTTGATTTGTTTCTAATTTCTTGACAAATTTTCATGCCAACTCACATCAGATTTGCTGCCCCAAATATTCCATATAATGCTATACAAATAAGTAGGGAGAAGGAAAAGAAGTTTGGTGCACAATGGATTCTTCCTTCTCTCTTAGAGTTTGATCTCTATCAAACTCTTTAACTGATCAAATCTAAAATTTTACCAAGTCAAAGCCTATCCACATTGGGTGCATGCCTAGGGGAATGTGCGCCCTCTCCATGCCATACCAAAAAGTGGGGGTGCGTGCCCCTAAAAAATTTTCATGGGGCATGCACCCCTGATCCCTTCTTTCTTACAACAGGGTCAATCTTTGACCCTGGTGTGTGACAGAAAAGGCAAGTGACCAAAAGTGGCAGGTGACCAGAAATGGCAGGTGTTATCCTAAAATTATCTGATGAATTTAGACAACTCTATTTTGACCTGGATAAGTTCCAGTCAGAGTTTCGATTGAGACGAACCAGAAAGACTACAAAAGAAGAATGTTAGGTTCAATCATGTACTAGCATAATTTTCTTGAATCTAATCGGATCTAATCCAAATCAATTGAACTGACTCAGTCCAATTGATCACAACCAGATTCAAATCCTTGTATGTGTGTCCCAATTAGATTCAATTCTATATGGTAATGAGATATGTCATGATCTCTATCATTGACATCATCGAAACATCTTTCAATGGATTAGAACTTTTCTAATTCATACAATTAGAATGATCGATCATCAAGATCATTCTAATTGCTCCTAAAATTCACTAGTGATACCTAGTAGTTTATGGTGACAACCCATCAGAATTGAAAGCGAACCTCTCAGTGTAGCTATCTATGTGAATTGATTCTACTGTCATGAGTGTCGATAGGATTAGGATTTAAGGTAAATTCATCAAAACCCAACATCCATCATATAAATGAATCATTTGATTTGAGTTCAATATGAAACCCTAATAGAAAACTCTTTTTTGTTATATCACACTACCATGGCCATGGGCTTAAGGACTCGATCTCATCATCATTATAGGACTACTCCTCCACTACTGAGATTGATAGATTCCATCTTGGTGCAATTCAGTTCCTACAATGAACATGCTATAGCCAACATACACTTCAAAATTCTGAATGGCTAGAAGATCGAGTTATGCTGTAGTCAAACAATAACATACTCAAGATGAATTGCTAATGCTCCTCAGATCAAAGAACCTGACACACAACTGCAGCATCAAGCTAGTCATCGATGAGAAGGTAGATTTTCTTTTGACTGCTCAAGATGGTCATGCTTAGTGCTCTCGTTCTCTAATGAGTACGTGTACTCTCACTTCGATATCTCCACACCATCGACTCAAGATTCATCTATCCTAAAGAAGCGATCGTACACCAACCTTTCGGATCAATCACCATCCTCATGACGATCCTACGATTAATTATAAAAATTTATGTCTTAAATTTTTAACTCTTAAAAATATGAATTGTCATTACCATTAACTCAAAGGATGTATCATAGACACTTTTAAATACACACTATGATAGAAAAATAATTTATTTATTAATTTATAGTTAGAATTATAAAATTATTCTTAGAAGTGTATTATAAGTGTTAGCTAATCTGACTTCTAGGGCACACATGTAACAATATCCACCTCTAGCACAAGCTCATGGATCCACATACATCAGTATGTACTAGAACTAGGAGTTCACTTGCTTGTTCATCCTTTTCAATAAAAAGTAGCTTGGTTATCTTACAAAGAAGATGGGACTCACAAATTGGAAGTGATTCACAATCACGAACTTTAAAAATTTCTTCTTAAGCCAACTTGTTTATTCTATTTTTGTTGATATGACCTAGCCTACACTGCCAAAGGTAGACTTTTAATAGATCATTTATTCTAGGATATTTACCAGGGGATTGACCATATTAACAAGCTATGATAATAAATAAATATTATTATTTAATTATCTAACACAAATCATAACATCGTTCAAAATGATATTATAAAAGTTTTTTTTTATTGAAAATTGATAACTGTTCTTGGACAAAAGGCCTACAGAAATAACATTCAATAAAAAATTTATATAAAAGTGATAATCATTAAGAACAACTCTATCAGAATTGATTACAAGATTCATGATTCCTAAAGCTAGAATTAAAACTTATCTTCTATCTCCAACATTCAGGAACCTCTCATCTGAAGAAAAAATCTAGGGTTTCTTGTAGGAATTTTGAAATTTTTTTTAAAATTAAATTAGCAGAACCAATAAATTAAATCTATTAATTTATTAAAATACATGAATTAATCCTATATCTAGGATCTTAATAAATAATCTATGCATGCTATTAAATCTAAAATTTAAAAAATCAAGCAAAGATGATGTTGATCATATCAACATCAAAGCTATACTAGATCTAATCTAGAAAGAAAAAGAAGATCAAACCTCTCTTACCTTTGCAAGTTGGGTTCTTCAACTCACTGATCCGAGGCTGAGATCATTGCTCTAAGCCACACATACATCCATCTTCTGTAGGATATCCACACAAGGCCTCAATCACCAATTTGAAGTCCAGTGATAGGAAATTAGCACAACATGCTAGTACCATGCTGATCCTTCTTTGATGGCTGATCAGAAGCCTCCTTCTCTAAACCTTAGATTCTCTAATAATTAGAAGAAGAATTAGAGGATTTGGAAAGGAAATCACTCTTCTAAAATATCACAAAAGAAGAAAGAAGAGAATCAAGAAAAATCTTGAAGAAAAACCCTTTCCTTTCCCTTTTTTTCTTTCACCAGGACACAACAGCTTGTATCCCGATGAAGCACCATGCCCAAATCCTCTTTGCACCTGAACATAAAACATCCCAAACCTCTCTCTTAGATCTAAAACTTGTAAAAAACTCATGCCCTAAATCCCTTTGAATAGAGAGTTATAACAGTCCTTTTCTACATCAAATACCTAGAAAGGCAAGTCCAAATTGAGCAAAGATTGGGGTGCCCAACTCTTAAGAATCTCCTCCTTATTCTTTTTTTTGGACTCTAGGAAATATGTGCAAAAATTTCTTTTATTTTTCATAAAAAAATTAGAGGAAAATCAGGTGGTTTGGTGCCTCAAAGAGATAAGGAAAGATGATGTGTTAAACTCTATCCAATAGAGACCTAGGTCAAAATAGTTTGATTGTTTTGACCTATTCCATAACTAATTTTCTTATAAAATGGTGGTAGACATAAAAAAAAGCATAGATACTCTATCAAGATAAAATTTTTCACAAAAATTCCAAGTGAATTGGCATGGGAGTGCATGGAAAGCACGTTGACGCAAGAAGGAGAAATCCTAGTCACTCTAGGACTTTTAGTTTTCACTTGGTCCAACTTGTTATTTGAATCCAATTAAATCAAAACTAATGCAACCCAATTAGAGATTATCTTAGTACAACTAAGTGCCTAATTAAATTAGCTTAAATTAAATTTAAATCTAATTTAATTTTTAATCAAATCAGAAATTAGGTGCATACGAGTCTTAATTAAATGGATACTTATTTTTTCTTTCAATTGGCTTATCCAATAAACTAATTGAACTTGATCCAATCAAGCCCAAACCAAATATAATTAAATCATATTAAATTAGATTTAATCTCAGTCCTCTAGCTTAATTAAATTAAGCCAATTAGTAATTTAATTTCTAATCGATCCTCCTACAACACTTACACTAGGTCAAACATCAATCATATTGATTGTTTGACCTTAGAATGATTTTAAATCATTGATCAACCATTCGATCAAATTGAGATCTCTTATGTGTGTGACCCCATAAGATCGAACCTAAGTCAGTAGCATCAAAATTAATTTTTATACTAATCAAAGTGACCATCTAGTAATGATACCTGATGTTCGGATAAGTTGAATGTGTAAAGCAATACTCTTAGAATCCATGTGGATATAGTTTCCATATAATCCATCTTCTTGACCTACATGCTCATAGGATGATTCAAAGTTTAACTATCAACCTTGATTTTGTCATCCATGTTGTATTTCAAAATACCAAATCCATCTTATGGATTATCCTGGCCAAGGTTTTGCTAAATTGAAACATAGTGATGCATTTTCTCCAATCTCTTGGAGTGCTCAATCCTATCTTGATCACTTACCGACATCACAAGTACTTGACTGTGTCCAAAATTCTTCCATCACTAAATTAAAAATTTAGATAGTCTGGCACCAAAGCAAAGTGAGTTGTTTGCAAGCCACTATGATGATCTCAGGTTTAGGGGACACTAATATCCATATCCCATTAGAACAATTTTCGATAGTAGAATACTCTAAAATTGATCATGTTTAGTGATGATGTACCCTTATATCTTATCTGTATGCCATACCAGTGTATATAGACTCCTTGGTTAAGAGGACAAGCAATCTATATGGCATACAATGATCTATACTCGATAAATATTGTTATCCTAATTAACAATGTATCATTTGGTCATGAACAGTTTAAGGACTAATCAATAAATTCTCTCTTTATCAAAATTAAATAGTCCTAAGGATTTCATCACAACAAAGGAGTTCATTATAAGATGTAGTCTTTATGATGAAAATATCAAAATATTATTTTATTCAATAATAAATTATTTATAAATATAAAATAGCACAATCTTCAATAGACTAATGATTAGCTTTGGGACATAATTTCTAACAACTTCCACTATCTTGAAGTCACTCAATACAATATCTAATATCCATCTTCAACTTATGGTTGTCGAACTCCTTTATCGCTAGGACTTTAATGAAGGGGTCAGCTAGGTTCTTCTTTCTATCGATCTTCTGAAGGTCGATGTTACCTCGATCCATGATCTCCTCGACCAGGTGGTAGTGATATAGTATGTGCTTCATTCACTGCTGTGCCTTTGGTTCCTTCACCTGAGCAATGGCACCAATGCTGTCGTAGTAGAGTAGGACTGGACCATCGAGAGAGGGTGCTACTTCGAGTTCGGTGATGAACTTCCTCAACCACATAGCTTCCTTCGTGGCATCTGATGCTATGATGTACTTTATCTCACAAATAGAGTCTGCCATAGTATGCTGCTTAAAATTCTTCCAACAGATGGCTCTATCATTTAGGATAAAGATATAACTCGACATGCTTCTATTGTCATCATGGTCAGATTGAAAGCTAGAATCTAAAAATTCTACTAGTTTCAAATCTAACTCACCATAGATTAACTACTAGTTCTTTGTATTTCTCAAATACTTAAGGATGGTTTTCACCACCTTCCAGTGGTTCTCCTATGGATCAGATTGGTACCTAGTGAATATGTCACATCTGATCTTGTACATGTCATAGCGTACATGATAGATCCTACTATTGAAGCATATGGGATTCTACTCATATACTCTTTCTCTTCAGGAATTGTCGAATAATCCTTCTTAGAGAGAAAAAATTTATGGTCTATCAAAAGATAGCCCTTCTTGAAATTTTCTATGCTGAGCCTCTTCAACATAGTTTTTATGTACGTAGACTGGAATAATCTAAGCATCCTCTTAGATCTATCCCTATAGATCTTCATTCTTAGAATGTAGGATACTTCACCCAAGTCTTTCATGGAAAACTGAGATGATAGCCAAACCTTTATTCCTTACAGTGCGAGGATGTCATTTTCAATTAAGAGAATGTTGTCTACATATAAGACAAGAAATACCACTACCGGACCATTTGCCCACTTATAAATGTTGGGCTTTTTTCGTTCTTAACAAAGCCATACATTTTGATCACCTTATCAAAATGCATTTTTCAACTCTGAGATGTTTGCTTCAATTCAAAAATGGATCTCTAAAGCTTGTACACTTTAGACTCATTTATGGATGTGAACCTCTCAGGTTGTATCATATACACCTCTTCGATTAGCTCTCCATTTAGAAAAGCTATCTTCACATCCATCTACTAGATTTTATAGTCCAGATGGATAGCTATCACAAGCATGATCTGAATGGATTTGAGCATTACCACAAAAGAAAACATCTTATCATTATCAATACCATAACATTGACGATATCTCTTGGTAACTAGATTAACTTTATAGGTCTCCACCTTTCTATCTACGCTTCTCTTTCTTTTGAAGATCTACTTACACCCAATGGATTTAACCCCTTCAGGTGGGTCAATCAATGTCCACACATCATTCATCTTCATGGATTTCATCTCAAATTTCATGGACTTAAGCCATTTTTTGAGATTAAATTTCTACATTGCATCCATAAAGATGATCAGATCCTCATCATTCTCATCGAGTTTGATAGGATCACCATCTTGGACCAAGAAACCATAGTATCTATCTGACCGATATGGTACTCTATCGGATCATCTTAATGATGCAGGTACACTGGTCTCTGAATTTAATCTAATCAAATCCAGCTCAGGTTCGACTACTGGTGTTGGCTTTTCTACCTATTGAACTTCTTCAAGTTTAACTTTAGAGGCAACAGTTCTCTCACCAATAAACTTATTTTCTAAAAAGATTGTCCTACTGCTGACGAATACCTTTTGTTCTTCAGTATGGTAGAAATAATAACCCCTAATTTTCTTGAGATATCCTATAAATATACACTTATCAGATCGAGGTTCAAGTTTATCTATATACAAATATTTGATAGAAACTAGATAACCCCAAACCCAAAGATAAGAGAGTGTAGGCCTATGTCCAGTCCATGTCTCATATGGAGTCTTTGCAATAGATTTACTTAGTACATTATTCAATATAAAACATGTTGTCTTAAGAGCATAATCTCAAAACAAAATAGGCAGACTAGCAAACCGTATCATGGATCATACCATGTCTAGCAAGATTTGATTTCTCTCTTCCAATACACCATTATGCTATGGTGTCCCTGGAAGAGTCCACTGTGAGAGAATCTAATTCTCTCCTAGATATGTCAAGAACTCACTACATAGTTATCCACCTCCTCGATCTGATTGAAGAGTTTTAATACCTTCTTCAGTTTATTTTTCTACTTCATTTTGAAATCATTTGAATATTTTAAATGAATCTAACTTGTATTTAATTAGATAGATATATCCATATTTGGATAGATCATCTATGAAAGTGATAAAGTAGAAATATTCACCTCTGGCACTTGTGCTCATAGGTCCACATACATCAGTATGTACTAGACCTAAGTTGTTAGCTATTTCATCTTTTCCAATAAAAGGTGATTTGGTCATTTTTCTAAGAAGATAGGACTTACAGGTTAGAAGTAATTCACAATCACTGACTTTAAGAATTTTCTCTCGAGTTAACCTATTTATCTTATTTTTATTAATATGACCCAGCCTACAATACCATAGGTAGATATTAGAGACATTATCTAATCTAAAATATTTTTTAGAAGTATACATTACACTCATAGGCTATGATAAAATATAAATGCTATTTCATTGTTGTCCTTGCATTATCGTAACATCATTCATAATGATATTACAATAATCTTTTTTTATCGATAAATGATAACTATCTTTGGCCAAAAGGCCAATAAAGATTATATTCATCAAAAAAGAAGGACAATAATAACATTCATCTAAAGAAATGACATTATCATTGAAAATAAGCTGAACTCTTTCCATAGCTAGAACTAGAACAGATCTTCCATCTCCAACATTCAGGAATCGCTTGTCTTTTTCAAATTTTCTACTAACTTAAAGTCGTTGCAACAAACTACAAATATGAACTGAACTTTCGATATCCAATACCCAAGTAGTAGTATCACAAATAAAGAAATTACAAAATGTTATCATATAACATCCTCGATCAGCAACCTTTTGCTCTTTTCACTTGTTTAGCTTTGGAATCATGGAAAGTAAGATACTGAGGACAGTTCCTCTCCTAGTGCCTCTGCTTCTTATAGTAGAAGCACTCTTCCTGATCTAGGTTAGTCTTAGACCTTTTGTTTAGACTAGGTATAGAAGCCCTAGTATGAACCTCTTCATGCTACTAAACAATGTTCAACTATCGAAACTTATTATCAAAGCTGGTTCCTATAAGTATATCACTATCTTATAGTGAATGGAGCAACTAAGGTTTAGCCTTAACTGCACAAAGGAGAACCAAAAGCCTAATTAGTAAATAATTTATTAAACCTAAATATTTGTACTTTAATCAAAAGATTCTCTTACTATTTTATTTGGATTGGTAGCCTCTACCTCTAATTTGAGGAATTATCTTAATTTCTTAGTGGGTACTAGAATCTACACAGATTGCATACGAGCCCGAGGAAAGCTCTAGCTAACTCGTGTGCATCTATGGGTAGGTTCTTAATCAATTATTTCTCCAAATAATTTTTAGTATTAGATTTTGCCCTAGGTATCTTTTAAGTAGGCTAAGGCTTCCATTGAAAGTCTCGATTAGGTAAAACCATTAACATGATTGAGTTTGGTGCATCAAATGAACAATGACTAGGCTCGAGAAAAGCTCTGGCTAACCTAATCGCCATTCAGAGAGTGCAACCTAATCATCATATGATGAATTATAATTTCAATATCTTGATGAACACCAGATGTAAGGTGCCTCCAATGTCCACTCAGACTATTGTGTCCATTACCATCCACCTTAATGGGAGGCTATGATCTAGTTATCACCATAACTATTTTATTTTAGGGACCTAATAATTTTAGTAAATTTTGTTAATTTGATTTAGAGAAGAGAGTTAGAGGAATCGGCTAATCATGATCCTTCGACTGATTTCTCCAAGTTAGATTAAGGAAGATCATTGATAGGCTGGTCTAGGAGCACCTAAATCAGTCATATTGACTTACCTAGCTAACAGGATTAGCTCGAATTGTCAAATGGTCTGATCAAAATATAATTTCACCATGAAGGCCAAGTAAGTAAGATCGATGGAAGGGTCTACCAAAGCTTGCCTTAGATACTATAAAAAATGGCTAGGTAAACGGACTGCCAATTAAAGACCACCAATCCAGATTGCCAGACTTATCTTAGATATCAATTGATTAATTAGTTTTGATTGGATCAACCTAACAGTTCAGGCTAGATCGCGTAGCCAAGAATCAAGTCTATTTTGATTCTCATTAAAGACACATGGACTTGACCAACTACAACTATTGTAATTGATCTAGAGAATCCTTGACCTAATCAAAGATAACTATTGATTCGATTTAGTCAATTCTCTAATTAATTCCATTCTTTAATCTAATCTTAGGTCTAACCCAATTAATGGACCTAATTTTCACTAACCCATTAACCTAAATATTATGATTTGTATCATAGGATCTTCAATTCACAATCCTAGATCCTAATCAAACAACTTTGAATTTTTAATTAAGTTTTGGGCTAAGGGTTGGGGTTTGGCATTTCAAAAATGATTTATATATTTGTAAAATATTTTTATAATATGGTTTTACCAATCAGTTACATGTTTGATTCATAATCAATATGTAAATAATGTTAACATGAATTTACTTTAGATCTAATCTAAATGTATTCATGTAATTCAAATTGAAAAATTTTCTATTCTAATCTATCATAAATTATCTTAGATCAAATCTAACATATTTATAATGATAAAAATTAGATAAAAATACTTTCAATTAAATCAAAAATTTTTTTAGATCTAATCTAAAATTTTATGATTAGAATTTTAGATCAGCACATACCAGAATAATTATTTCGCTATGAGGGATAAACTTTAAAGCAGGACAACCATATAAGATCAGTCCATGCAATCTAAAATATTTATTTTTAGATTTAAAAAATTTTAAATCTAATAAATCATAAATTAATCTAAATTATATCTAATAAATTTATGATTAATATTAGATCTACACGAACTAGGATAATCTTTACACCGAGGGATAAACCTTATAGTAGGACAACCAAATAAATTAGATCGTGCAATCTTTTTTTTATTTTAGATTTAAACAATAGATTATAATTTTGATCTAATCTAAACAAATAATCTAAACATGCATAATAAATCATGTAACAATGAACCTATGTAACACCCCACCCCTAACTAAATCAGATGACGGTGCCACATCCCACCCTCATCTAAAGGTTAAGGGGATTTCTAAATCATAACTATGCTAAACTGTACCATAGTTAGTAACTTGATTTCAATTAAGCTGAACCATTCATTCATCTCCAACACAAACATCTTAATTCAGTCATTTTGACTTGCTAAAACCCATTATCTCGACTCATAACTCAACAAATCACATAAACAAACACGGAGTTTCGATAGCAGAACTATACTTCATACATACATTGTAGTCATTACTCATCATTTTAATACATGCCTTTATAAGACAAACTAATACACATACATATACCAGTTTTTGATTTAAGTATCTTAACTATACAATACTTCTCAAAGTATGTTTTCTTTAAAAGCCTTTATTACACAATACTTTCTTCGACTAAAGGTGTCAATACACAACCTGATACAACTCTTCTGAGCTTAGCTACTTCAAAACTATAGGTAAAAAGAGGGAGGGGTGAAACTTGGAAAAGTCTTTGTGAGTAAATAATCAATCTATCAATGAAAAACTGAAAAAACATAGCTGTAATACTCATTGTCATAATATAATGATTTATATTTCTGCTGCACTTTCTAATTAAACAAGAATCAAATAAGTGTACAATCACAATCGAATCATCTTGTTGAAAGAAAGCTTTGCTAAGCTAAAACAAATTATAGTACACTGATTCATTTGAGATCTATGTCTCACATACACACCACTTGCCAATAATACATTCAAGAAAGCTGTTGCTTATTGAACAAGAATGCAAAATGTAAATAATTAAATAACATCAAGCTGTTAACTACCACTGACTACACCCTAGCGCATCCCTATCAAGGATAGTCGATATGGTCACTACTAAATTAAACAAGATTGTTGAGGTGCCAGCTCATTAGATACTGCCGACTATACCCTAGCATATCCCTACCAAGGATAGTCGATACAGCATTGTTAGTATAAAGCCCCACTGGACAAAGATTGTGGAGGTGCCAACTTATTAGATACCATCGAGTATACTCCAATGCACCCCTACCAAGAGCAGTCGATATGGTGTTGTTAGTATAAAGCTCCACTGGGCAAAGTCTATGGAGGTGCCAGCTGAATATAGAGCCCCACTAGGCAAAGTATAGAGCCCCACTGCACAAAATTTCACAACCAAGCACTAGCTGAATATTTCTTTTCCCATAAGCAATGTCATAATTCACCCCACAGGTTGATCACTCCTGTGGGTCACCTGCGAAAAACCAATTCAATAAAACAATTTATGCTTAAAGCTTGCTTTGCTTATTCCCATAGGAATATATATATACATAACTTTTATATGGCTTGCCAACCATGACAATCTGTTTCATCACCAAAGTTGCAATTACATAATTAATGCAACCTAAATGAAGAATAATTCACTTTCAAATGAGTGTCAATAAAATATTTTAACACCTTTCAAAATATAATACTATGCTACTCAAAATAAATTCAATACTCTTATAAAATCCATTTCCTATTTTTCTATTTGCAAAAACACATACAGATAAGCTGAAAATAATAGGAAGTAAACTTATTTACTTTGCAAAACTTGCCTCTTTAATAATAAATACCATATCAGGAAAACCAGAGTTAGATAGAAAACCCACTCACCTTACGTTCTAACTAGCTACCATGCTATCTTTCTTATCTTTGGTGCTTAAGTCGCTTCAAAAACTCTCTTAAGCTTTCTCCCTTCCCTATTTAAATGGGTACACACACATATATCAATATAATACCATATGCTACACAAAAAATAAAGATGTATGCTCTGCTTTAGACAGATTCTTAACTCCTCTAACTCTTATTCCTTAGCTCTTCTTATCTTTATTTCAACTTCATCTTGCTTGCTCTAGTTTTAGGGTTAACCAAACCTCAATATAAACATAAGGGTTTCTAATAATTCATCTAAAACTTCTATTTATAACTTTCTTTACATTCAACTAATTACAATCGTTAATTCTATTTGTTGAATATTTTAGAAATTCATCAGAAATATATGAGTAGCAATAATTCTCCCTTAAATTCAAGCTTAAACTTGAAAATTGACCTACCAAAACATCAAAACTATAAGAAGTTACTCAAACTTAATTCATACGTAACTTGGAGTTTAAAATTCTTACTTCAAAGGATGAAAAAATCTACTGCTATAGCAATAGCTTCTTTCTTTCCTCAAATTTTGGCTATTTCCAAAACTCCTTTTTGCTAGCCTAATTTCCTTTGAAGTCTGGCTAACTAAGAACACCACCTTTCCCTAACCTCTTTCCCTCTTTACTCTCTATGAGGAATTTAGAAATTGAAACAGTAGCTAAGGAACCGATTGTTTTAAGGTTGGAAAAACATAAACTAATTTAAACCTTGCTAGATGTCAATTCATAGTGATTCCACCCAATTTCAAGCTTAACAGGCATTATCATGATGAATTTCCTTCCATTTATTAATGTCCTCTAGCTGCTCACTCATCGCATAAAAATTATTTAAAAATTCCAACCCAAAATCTTCTCGGCTAAAACCTGCTCCCAAAAATTTTCGTGATTGGGGTCGACACCTTTGAAATAACTGTCGATACCCACACACAGGTCAGCCCCTAGATCACCCCTTTTTCTTAAACAAGTTGTCCCTCAGGTTAGCCTCTCCCATAAAAGTGTCGACCCCTTCTTGTGCCATCACAGAACTTTCCAAAAATCATCCTGTCTATTTTTCTGAGATAGTATGGACACCTCTCACATATTGCCGTCCACAACATCCCAAGCATCACCTAGCTCTGATACCAAATTGTAGACCCATGATATCACTCAAATGCCAATCATCCTTGACAACACAAGCACCGATACCATGTTGCGGAAGCTCCTGATCTTTAGCATGGACTTGAAGGAACCTATGATGTTCTCTATGGCCAGCAAATTATTGATCCTCCACCCAGATCTGTGATGGGGCACCTCCTCCTAGGACTTGAGGGAGATGCCCCCTTCTCTAAGGCTTCTTCAAGAACTCTGGGGTGGCAACTCTAGAGAGAAGAGAAGAAGAAAGAATTGAGGAAGAAAAGATCTGTATTGATTCCACTCTTGAAAACTCTAATACAACTTAGGTATTTATACATAGCCATTAGGCCCGACCAAAAATTTTCCTAGCTAATCCAATACATGAAAGCACTCATCGAGCCCACGTATACCCATGTCTCTCATGCTCTCATCCTTTGGATCTAGACCCGATCCATACATGAATTAACCATCTTAAGACCTCTCAAACCATTTCTTAAGACCCCTAGGATCAACCCAGACCCTAGTCCAAAATAGACCCTCGCATAACTCTGCCCATGCACTAAGCCATCTCAGTCTCAGTGCCAGCTAAGTCCCACTGGGTCGGCTCAGTCTGAAACTCAGTCGGCCTAGTCCTATGCCGTGCCTGCAGTCTAGAAGCTCAACCTTTCTATTTTGCCTGTGCTCTGAGACTTAGCCAATCCAATTTTGGACTAAGCCGGCTAACCTACAGAAAATCTCTCTTCTACAGTCTTGATTCTCTGACTTTGGTTTCTTGCTTCACCTTACATCCCAAGTCTTCGAAGCACCAACCAAGCACCTAGAATCTCCGAAGCCATCATCGTGACTCCTCCCATGGCCTTCCAAGGCTTGGGAGCACCATAAATTCTCATAATCTTCACCTTGATGCCCCAAGCCTTGGTAAATCCCTTGGCAATGCCCTCCTACATGATCCCACTATCCCTGCGCATTTGATAGCATCGTACAAACATCACCTCTGCCAATCCTCTTCAGCTGTTGTGCACCTTTAAGGCCTTTGGGATGACCGCCTCCACCACTGAAGACCTATGATTGCATCTTGGCACCACCCTGAAATTGTAGGATCCCTTCTACTTAGCAGCTACTTCACTTTCTCTGGACTTTCCTGGAGATCATGCAACATTCCTTTACCGACACTCACCGCATATCCTGAAGCTCCACCTGGCACTATTCCCTCAGAGCCATGCCTATCTTCCTACACAATCCTCTCCACTTGGATCTGTATAGCCCCAGCATTGGTGCTGGGATATAGGTCCTCCCTCTATACCCCTCTACTCTGAACCCATGTCACAGCTTCCTCCACCAATAAAGCTACCTCTGCTCGATGCTCCACCTCGAACTAAAGTTTCCATGATGCCGCAGAAGCCAACTCTATCTCCAAGTTCCTTGAGTTCAACCACCCAATGCTGCACTATTAGGCCTGCCACTGTACCTCGAACAATGTCGCTGCCTCTTTGGATCCTCTGTACTCTGCAGACATGTCCAAAACCATCTCAAATATACCGCACCCTATGGACTCCTCCAAGACTACCAAGATTTCATTTGAATCTTCACTTTCAGTGACTGTATTGATAAAATTCGAGCTTTCTCCTCCCTTACACTTCTTCCAAAGTGGACACTCCCACTTAAAGTGCCCTGCTTTTTTGCACTTGAATCATCTCTTGGATCCCTTGCTGCCCCTTTATTCACCCTTCTTCTTTTCTTTTTTGTGCTTCTCTGAAACCACAAGACTCTCCTGGAAGACCTTCCTCTTTGTCAACCATTCTCGCTGCTCGTTGGACCTGAGCACTAATACAATTTTCTCGTACACCAGTGTCTCCTTACCATATAGCAAAGTTGTCACCAATGGATCGAAGCTCCTGAATAGAGAACACAGCAATAATAGACTCTTATCCTTCTCTTCTAAATCTGTCTTTATATTGAGCAAGTCCATGCTCATCCGATCGAATCGTTGAATATGCCCCACAACATCCTCACCCTCCTGCATCCAAAGGCTATACAGTTACTTCTTCAGCATCAACTTATTGCAGATGTTTTTCTCCATGTACAACTATTACAACCTTGACTATAATTCCTTGGGTGTTCTCTCCTCCAATACAGCATATAAAATCTCATCCGCCAAACAAGCCCTAATCGTGGCACATGCCCTTTTCTCCAAGGACACCCACTCCTTATCTGTGATCTCCTCTGGCCTATCTTCCATGGTCGAATCCAACCTCATCTGAACCAACAGATCCTCCACCCTTACCATTCACATCGTGAAACTTTTCTTTCCATCAAACTTTTCTAATCCTACCTTCAACCAGCTATTTTTCATGATCAATCCGAATCAAATAATTGCAAACAGATAGATCTGAGAAATACCTTGACTAAGGATGGTGGACAGTAGTCTTATGATCTCTTCCTTCCTCATGAAGCCTAAAAAAAGTTTTTAGATCTAAATCTCACTACTGATCTCTGTTGAATACTGATCTTCTTCCTTCTTCACCCTCAATTTGGCTCTGATACCATATTGTCGTCCACAACGTCTCAGGCATCACCTAGCTCTGATACCAAATTATAGATCCATGATATCACTCAAATGCCAATCATCCTTGACATCACAAGCACAGATATCATGTTGCAAATATCCTTGATCTTTAGCATGAATCTGAAGAAACTTGTGATGTTCTCTATGGGTAGCAAACCATCGACCCTCCACCTGAATCTATGATGGGGTGCCTCCCTCCTTGGGCTTGAGAGAGACGCCCCCTTCTCTAGGGCTTCTTCAAGAACCCTGGGGCGGCAACTCTAGAGAGAAGAGAAGAAGAGAGAATTGAGGGAGAAATGATTTGTATTGATTCCACTTTTGAAAATCCTAATACAACCTATGTATTTATACATAGCCATTAGGCCTGACCAAAAACTTTTCTGGCTAACTCGATACATGAAAGCACTCACCGAGCCCATGTGCACCTATGTCTCCCATGCTCTCATCCTCTGGATCTAGACCTGACTCATATATGAATTAGCCACCTTAAGACCCCCCAAACTAGGCCTTAAGACCCTTAGGATCAACTTAAATCCTAGCCTAAAATAGACCCTCACATAACTCTGCCCATGCACTGAGCCAGCTCAGTCTTAGCACTGAGCCGACTAAGTCCCACTGGGTCGGCTCAGTTCGAAACTAAGCCAGTCCAGTCATGTGCCATGCATGCAGTCCTAAAATTTGACCTTTCTATTTTGCCTTTGCTCTAATACTTAGCTGATCCAGCTTTGGACTGAGCTGCTAACCTACAAAAAATCTTTCTTTTACAGTCTTGATTCTCCAACTTTGGTTTCTTGCTTCACCTTATGTCCCAGGTCTCCAAAGTACCAACCAAACCCCTGTAATCTTCGGAGCCATCATCGTGACTCCTCCCATGGCCTCCCAAGGCTTGGGAGCACCATAAATCCTCACATCACACAAGTATTGACCCCTTTCCTTGGGTTCTTTACTCAATACTCTTTTTATTTACATTTCTTCTTTTTTTCAAGTTAATGTTCATTAACTTTAAAAAATAAATGTAAATACGAAACCCCCCTATTTGGATTCTATAAAAATATTAAAAGAATTAAAATCCTCAAAAATCAGATATCAAAACTTGGGTTCTAGTTCAAATTTCTCCAAATTCAAAACTTTTAAAACTTTCCTTCTTCATAACGAATAGGTTAAAGGGTCTAAGGATTCATTAAAAATCACTCTATGACTCACCATCATCTAAGGATCAATTATTGTCAATTTTGATTTTAAAAAGATTCATATTTTATATAGCTCTCTAGATAGGCACTACCTTCAAACTTAGAAAATTTTTAGAATTTAAAATGATAGATAGTCATAATTTACTCTAAAATGGCCTCAACAACCCTTAGCAAGATAAGTTTAATTCAAAGTAATTCATAATGAAGATTAAGGGGATCAAATATATCATAAATAAATTAATAAGCCACATATACCTTAACATGAATCTTTTATTCTATTATTTTGCTAGTTTGGGATGTTACAGCCTAGCTCTGATACCAATTGAATGAAAAATCTAGGATTTCTTGTAGAAATTTTGAAAATTTTTCAAAATTAAATTGGTGGAAGCAATAAACTAATTATATTAATTTATTAAAATATATGAATTAACCCTAGAACTACGATCTTATCTCGTGATCTATGCATGCTATTAAATTTGAAATTAAAAAAATCAAGCAAAGATGATCTTGATCATATCAATATCAAAGCTATACTGCATCTAATCTAGAAAGAAAAAGAAGATCAAATCTCTCTTACCTTTGCAAGTTGGGTTCTTTAACTTGCTGATCTGAGACTGAGGTTGTTGCTCTAAGCTACACCCATGTCAGGCCTCCATAGGATGTTCACACAAGGCCCTGATCGTTGATCTGAAGTCCAGCGATAGAAAATCAGCACAGCATGCCAGTACTATGTTGATCCTTCTTTGATGGCTGATTAGAAGCCTCCTTCTCCAAACCTTGAACCCTCCAATAATCAGAAGAAGAAGTAGAGAATTTGGAAAGGGAATCACTCTTCTAAAATCTCTCCAAGGAAGGAAGAAGAGAATCAAGAAAAATTTTAGAGAAGAATCCTTTCTTCTCCCTTCTTTTTCTCTCACCAGGACACAACAGTTTGTGTCTGAATGAAGCACCATGCCCAAATCCTCTTTGCATCCAAGCTTCCCACATCCAAAATGTCTCTCATAAGTTTCAAATTTTTAGAAAACTCATGCCCTAACTCTTTATAAATAGAGAGTTATGATAGAGTCCTTATCTAGGTCAAATACCCAGGAAGGTAGGTCCAAATTGAGCAAGGATTGGGGTGCCTAATTCTTGGGCATCCCCTCTTTCTTTTTGTAGAATCTAGAAAATATGTGCAAAAAGGTCTTCTATTTCCCATAATCAGAGAAAAATTAGATGGTTTGGTGCCTCAAAAAGATAAGAAAAGATGATGTGTCAAACTCTATCCAATAGAGACCTAGGTTAGAATAACTTGTTTGTTTTGACTTATTACACAACTAATTTCCCTCTAAAATAGTGGAAGAAATAAAAAAAGGCTTGGATATTCTCTAGAAATAAAATTTTCCATAAAAATTTCAAAGGAATTATCGTGGAAGGGCATGGATTAGGTCAAACATCAATCGTATTGATTGTTTGATCTTAGAATAATTCTAAATCATTGATCAACCATCCAATCAAATCCAGACCTCTTATGTATGTGATCCCACAGGTTCAAACCAAAGTTGATAGCATCAAAATGAATTTTTGTATCAATCGAAGTGACCATCTAGCAATGGTACTCGATGGCTGGATAGGTTGAATGTGTAAAGCAACACTCTTAGAATCCATGTGGATATAGTTTCCATATAATTCATCCCCTTAACCTAAATTCTCATAGGATGATTTAGAGTTTAACTGTCAATTCTGATTTTGTTATCCTCATTGTATTTCAAAATATGAAATCCATTTCATGGATTACCTTGGCCAAGGTTTTGCTAAATTGAAATACGATAATGTATTTTCTCCAACCTCTTAGAGTGGTCAATTCCATCATGATCACTCATCGACTTCATAAGTACTTGCTATGCCCAAAAATCTTCCATCACTAAATTAGAAATTTAGGTTGTCCAGCACCAAAGCATAATGAGTTATTTGCAAGCCACTATGGTGATCTCAGGTCTAAGAAACACTTATATCTATTTTCCATCAGAGAAATTCTTGATAGTAGAATGCTTTGGAGTTGGTCACGTTCAATGATGATGTATCCTTACATCTCACCTATATGCCATACCAGCATCTCCACACTCCTTGGTTAAGAGGATAACCAACCTATATGGCATATAACGATCTATACTCAATAAACATTGTCATCCTAATTAGCAATGTATCATTTGGTCGTGAACAGTTTAAGGACTAATCAATAAATCCTCTCTTTATCGAAACTAAATAGTCCTAAGGACTTCATCATAACCAAAAAGTTTATTAGAAGATGTAGTCTTTATAATAAAAATGCCAAAATATTATTTTATTTAATAATAAATTGTTTATAAATATAAAATAGCACAACCATCAATAGGTTGACGATTGACTTTGGGACATAATTCTCAACTTCATCAAATCTTCTACTAACCTACAAATCCTGCATCGAATTACAGATATGATTAGAGCTTTCAGTATCTAATACCCAGACAGTAGTATCATAAATTGAGAAGTTGCAAGGTGTTATCATATAATTACCTTGCCTAGTAATAGCTTCCTTCTTCTTCAGCCTATTCTAGTCTAGGAAGGTAATGTACTAAGGATAGTTCCTCTTCCAATGCCCTTGCTTCTTGCAAAAGAAGCACTCCACCTAGCTCTGATCGGACTTGCGCTTCTTAGTCTGATCCTGTGCAAACGTCCCAACATGCGGCTACATCTTATTTTTCTTCTTCTTGTTCTTCTTTTCTTTCTTAAAGGATCGACGACCAGAAGAAGATCCTTCCACTACATTCACCATCTTCTTATGGAATTGGTGATCATCCTTAAAGTTCTATAGCAACACTAATAAGCCATGGTAGTTCACTATAGGCTTTGTCATTTGAAAATGAGTAAGGAAGGAAAGAAAAGGCTTGGGCAAAGAATTCAGAATCACATCCTTCTCGAGCTGCTCATGCAGAAAAAAATCCAACTTTCTCAAGTGCTCAATTATCTCGATCATGTACAATACATGATTGATGATTGACGTCCCATCTCTCATCCAAGCATTGAAAATGGCATAACTAGTTTTATGCCTCTCAACGTCATCAGGTGAGCTAAAGGAGTCATTCAATATTTGAAGCATCTCTTATGGCTGGGCATTCTTGAACCTACATCTAACTTATCATTCATCACCGCCAGCATAATGCACCGATGATGGTGTAGTCATTGAGCCACTTCTAGTAAGTATCTCTAATTGCCCCTCTAGCATTCAGGGCTAGCTCGTTAGATGCTGGATCAGTCAATACATCAAGATCCACTCATGCTCTAGGATAATTTTGAACTTTCAATACCAGCTATCGAAGTTGAATCCCATGAGTTTGTCAGTGTCCAACAATGACTGTAGCGACAAGATAGTGGCCATATCTGCATAATAAGGAAAACCAAACCTAATTAGTATATGAATTATTTAGCTTAAAGACTTGGACTTTAGTTTAAAGTTTTTCTCACTATTTTATATGAATTGATAGCCTCTACCTTCAATTCGAGAAATTATCTTAATTTCTTAGTAGGTACTAGAATCCACACAGACTACACACACGTCTGACTTTGGTCGGTCAACCTATGTGATCTATGGATAGGTTCATAATTAATTATTTCTCTAAATAACTTCTAGTATTTTTAATTTTGCTCTGAAAATCTAATCAGCAGGCTTTGGCCTTCACTAAAAAGGTCTGATTAGGTCTAACTATTAATATGACCGTACTTGATGCATCTGATTAACAAATGATCAGGCCCGACTTTGACTGGCCAACCTGAGGACCATTAGTAAGACATAATCAAATTATCATATTATGAGTGATAATTTCATTTGTCAATAAGCACCATCATATTATGAGTGATAATTCCATTAGTCAATAAGCATCAGGCCTTTGGGCCTCCAATGATTATTAAGCTAATGGACCCACTATCACTCAACTTAATGGGTGGCTATGATCTAGTTATTATCATAACTTTGTGATTTTTAAGAACCTAATAATTTTAGAGGATTTGATTAACTCATTTTAAGAAGAGGAGAGAAGTATTCACCAACCAATTTGGATCCTTCCATTGACTTCACCAAGTTAGATTATAAAAGACCTAATACAAGCCAGCATTAGGAGCACCTAAATCAATCACATTGATTTACCTAATTGACATGGATGAACCAAAATCACCAAGTGATCTAATCAAAATCTAATTTACCAGAATGGCCAGGTAAGTGAGATCAGTGAAAGGAATATGCCATTAACTCGTCAAAGGTCAAAATCAGCGTGAGTAGCTTTCAATTAAAAACCACTGGTCTAAATTGCCAAACTTGTCTTAGACGTCATTTGGTTCATTAGTTTTAATTTGACAAACCAAGCAATTTTGGATTCGACCATGTTGCCACGAATCAAGTCCATTTGGTCCTTATTAAAGGCATGGACTTGACCAACTACAACTATTGTAATGCAGTCTAAGGAGTTCTTGACCTAATCTAATTTAATATTTGATTAGATTTGACCAATTACTCTAATTTAGTCCATTCTTGAGCTAACCTTAGGTCTAACCCAATTAATAGACCTAATTTATCTAACCCAATAATCCAAATTTTATGATTAATGACCTAGGATCTTTAATTCAAAATTCTAGACCCTAATTCATAATCTTTAAGTTTTAATTAAGTTTTTGGACTAAGAGTTGGGGTTTGTTTTAAAATTTTGAAAGGTTCTTTACAACCTAGCACTATTCACCAAATGGGTCGACTCATTTCAAAAATTAGGTCAACTCATTTCATAAATAGTACTAGTTCTAGGGTTTAATTCGATTCTATTTACACTACATAAAAATCATGAATATTATAGATCTAATCTAAATACATATTCATGACTAAAAATTAAATTAAAGCTAATTTAATCAAATAATAAAAAATATTAGATCAAATCTAAAATTTTATGACCAATATTCTAGATCAGTAACGTATCAGGACAGCCTTTTCACTGTAAGAGGTAAACCTTAGAATAGGACAACCTTCAATCGATGCAATCATGATTTTTATTTTAGATTTAAAAATTAAATTATTATTTAGATCTAATCTAAAAATAATCTAAGCATGAATATACATCATATTAAATAACCTGGATGCTCTGATACCATTGCTGGGATGCATGCAAGGCTTCTAGCTCTACTTTCAAAACTTTTTTAAAAATAAAATATAGTAAAATTAAAAATTAATCTACTTAATTTTTTAGAGCTACAGATCTGATCCAAAAATCCTACATAATCAAGATCTAATGTGACATGTATGCATGAAAATCTAAAAATAAGAAACTATCAGCAGTAAAATGATTTTACTACTTTACATGTTCAAAATACGTTATCTTTGTGTGGATAGTCGATCACTACAATCTAATCATCACTGAAAAGATCTAATCATCATGATGCAACCATCCAATGTGTCTGGTCTCCATGGATGGTCCACATGAGGCCCTGATCTTGATTGGCTTCTTTCGAGTGCTAGCTCGATGCAGGATCGTTTGACGGCTGATGCTGATTGAACTCATTTGATCTCCCTCCACCAATTCTTCAAATGCTCTGGATTAGCAGTAGAGGTAGAGAAGAGGTAGAGGAGGTACTCTAGAAAATTTTGTAAAGATCTGACATTCAGATCTTATGAAACTCCTTTTCGAATCCTACGTTGAAACCCTAGAACAGCTTTCAGCAAAAATCCTTATGCTCTCTCTTTCTCTTGGTTTTTTCTTCTCTCTAATTTTTTTTTTTCCTCATGTAAGGGAGAGGCTCACACATGTAGAGGAGAGGATTTCTTAGATATTGTGCATGCCCAAAAAATCCATGCAATAAATAGAGAGTGCACAAATAAGGAGGCTTGGAGGGATTTAGATTAGATGGTTAATTTATTCAAACTCAAATTCCATTTGAATTTGAATACAAACCAATCCTATCTTATCCAAATGTGGCATGGGAAAGAAGGGTGCAATCCCTCTCTTTCATGGAAAATATTCAAGAGAAACTTCTTTCTCATGGAGAAAATATGGTCCAAGGAAGAGTTAAGTGGTGCATGGAAAGACTAGTCAAACAAGTCTCATAACTTCTCATCCAATTGAACCAACACAATCAAAATTGGTTAGGCCCAATTAGATCAGATTAAACTTAACTAATTTAAGCTTAATTAAGCTTAGTTAAATTCTAATTAAATCAAGAATTAATTAAGCCCAACCCCTGATCAAATTAGGGATCATACCTCCTCAGCGATTAGATCATCTCATAACCTAATCGGGTCAAATCTAATTGAATCAATTTAATTGAATTTGATCAAAAATAATTATTCAATCAAATTGAGTTAGTTAGTGATCAAATCACTAATTAAACCTCTCATAAATACAGAGTCTAAATCTAGTGGATGTTCGGATAATAGAGTTCCATCAAAATGAAACTCTTGATCGAAGAGTTCCAAATCAGTGGGACTCTTTATTTCAACGTCCGAAACAAGTAAAACTCATGATCATAGAGTTTCAAACTAATAGAAATCTTGATCTTAGCATCCCAGATAAGTGGAACTCAAAGTTCCAGTGTAGTAGGACTCCTGGTCGAAGAGTCCCAGTCTAGTGGGACTCTTGATCATAGAGTCCTAGTCCAATGGAACTCTTTATCAGCCATCAGATCAGGTAGCAATCTCTAATGTATGTGACCCTATATGTTTGAACCTAAACCAGTAGCATAGAAATCAATTTCTATACCAATCGAAGTAACCATATAGCAATGATACTCGACGTCCGAATAGGTTGAACAGTCGTAATTGCAACATTCAGAACCTACGTGAATATGGTTATCACATAATTTATCCCTTTGATCTCTGTGTATAGGATGACTTCAAGTTCAACTACCAATCCTAAAATGTACATCTAAATCATGTCTCAATGCAATCAATCTCATGACTCCTTACTAGAACTATTTTAGCCAAGGCTTTGCTAAATTAAAACATAATTGAACACAACTCCTAAACTAGAGTGGTCAATCCCATCTTGACTCATGCATCAACTCCTCAAGTACTTAACCATGCCCAAAAATCTTCCATCACTGAATTAAAAATTTAGGTAGTTCATTATCAAAGCATAGTGAGCAGCTTGAAAGTCACCATGGTGATCTCAAGTCAGAGAAATATTTATATCCATATTCTATCAGAGTAAATCTTGACAGCAAAAAATTTTTAGAATTGGTCACGTTCAGTATAGATGTACCCATACATCTCACTTACATGCGATATCGTGTCTCCACACTTCTTGATTAAGAGGACAACCAACCTATATAGCACATAACAATCTATACTCGATAAATATTATCGTCCTTGGTAACAACGTATAATTTGATCACGAATAGGTTTAAGGACTAAACAATAAATTCTTCTTTATCAATTCTAAATAGTCCTAAGAACTTCATCACAATAAATAAAAAATTCATTAGAAGATGCAAAGAATTTATGATGAAAAATGCTAAAATAACTTTTATTTATTAATAATTCGTATACAAGTGCAAGAATCAGCATAACCATCAACAGACTGATGATTGGCTTTGGGATACTATTTTTAATAGAAATTATCATATAGATAATTCAATAAAATCATGGATGATAAAATCTAAAGATATGTGGTCTGATCGAGGTGGGTGCCGGTACGTTGTCTAGTGATCACAAATCAAGACCCCCATCACTAGGGCCATTCAAATTCATCATAAATCTTTTTAAAGATCTAGAAAACCCTAATAGAGAAAAATAGTATAGCAAAAGAAAATTTCTAGAGAGATAAAATTTTAGAGATAGAAAATAAATAGAAAATTATAAAGATAGAAAGTAGAGAGGGAAAGAACTGAGAAAGAGAGAGGAGAGGGAAAATCTTCTTCTTTCTTTTTTTTCTTTTCTTGCTCACTCATTTTTCAAAGTCCAAGAATTGTATTAGTGAGAGAAAATAGGAGAGAGAAAGTAGAGGGAGAAAATAAATTTTTTATAGAGAGATAATCAGATTCTAGAGAGAGATTCAAGATCAAGATGGGAGAGAGAAGAGAGTGAAACTCTCTTCTTTTCTCAAGATTAAGATGGAAGAGAGAAGAGAGAGAAACTCTCTCTTCTTTTTTTCTTTTTCTTTTTTTTCTTTTTTTCTATGGTGAAATAAAGGATCCATTGTCCTCTTTCTTTTTCAAGAATAGGGGATCTTCTTTCCCTTGTTCCTGAGGCAGGGGAGGTTCTCCTCTTAGTTGACGATGATCATGATCGGGTGAGAAGACCACAGTGATGACTTTCAGCCTAGCTCTGACAATCGATGATCGAAACTGGTTAGAAAAAACATCTAAATAACTCATAAAAAATAGGAAAATCAAAAACTCAATTTTTTTATGAAGAAATCCAATGAAAGATGGCCAAAAGTCATGATTTCTAGACTTAGAAAGATGGTATTAAGGATCAACTAGAGAATCAATGGGTTCCTACCTTCATTTCAGTAGTTTGTGGCCTATGATTCCAGTGAAGTCGATGAAAACCTAGAAGGAGAAAATGAGAAGAATGGGGGTTCTTTCTGGTGTCACCAATGATTGGACTACAGGTTTCGGAGGGAGGCTTGGCCCCTCTCTATTTAAAGAGAGCCAGGGGAGGAGTTTGAATGCTCCCCAACTTCCATCTTCACGGACGGAGACTCACAGATGAGGACTCCTGCTGGGAGTCCAATTCGCACCCAACATAGCATGTGCTGGCATAAATTTTTTTTGCTGCATTGAGATATATGCTAGTGGAGGTTGAGATAAAGTGGATTAGGCCCGATTGAGCTAGGGCATCACAATCTTCCCTAATAAAAGAAATTTGGTCCCCAAAATTTCCTATCAAAGTTTTTCAAGCCTTAAAGTTTCATAATTATGATCTTATTTCTTATAAGAAAACTGTTCAACAGCTAAAAAGTAGATTCAAATCAGAACCATTCATTTCTTGGAAACAAAATTGATATCTTAATAAGGGTATCAAGTTTCTTGACAAATCCTCAACTATTTATGATTTGATCAATTTATCACAAAATCATAAACAATTTTACTATACTCTCTATAGATGAGTATTTGAGTATAAAAATCTATGATCAAAATCAAAAGTTGATAAACAATGTCAATTCTTTCTAGTAGATAGAGAAGCATATGATTCTAGGATAAAGAAAATCTATTTCTAAATATTCAAAATCCAGAATCAAGGGTCCACTCATCAAGATTCAGGATGATAAAAATTTTCTTATCATAGTAAATAGGAGCTCTACTTTTAAAAATCACATAACAATATCCAAAATAATCCCGAATTCAAAATATTATCCTTTTCATTATCAATGAATTTCTTGTATAGAGAATATTAAATTATGTCATCTATCATAATTCTTTAACTCAAGGAATCAACATTTTTGACTCACTCAAAATAATCCAGATCATTATGCTTCCGTTGTGCACTTTGATCTAACAATCATAATTTCTTTGAATGCATGAAATGGCTTTCAATCAAAATATACTATGGTGTATTGAATCAATCCAAATTTAACTTCCAAGTAGGTCAAAAGAACTTTTACATCTTGTTCTTAATATATATTGGGCACATCTATATAAATCATTCTTTTGGTCATCTGACTTATTTAAAACCACCATATAAGCCAAAGATGAACTTCCAATTCTCACTCCTTACTCTTGTCTGGTGTACAATAATCTTGATTAACTCTTGAGTCCAATATCACTCTCAAAACTATCATGTGGCTCTACTATAGTCCAATATAAATCAAATCTTAATTCTAGTATCAATTCAATTAGATAATTCCAAATCAAAACTCTTTAAGTCAAATCAATAAGAAAATCCATCGATGCTCCACCAAGTTAGGACATAAATCAAAACATATATGTAAAATCATCTCAATCATCTCTTTTAGAGATTCTTCCATTAAGATCTTTGACATATTTCAAAATCCTTTCATAACAATCATCCAAGCCTTTTAAAATCAAATCCTTCATGCCAATTTATGCATAATCCACATACCAAGTTCAGTTTCAAAGAATATTCTAATCAAAAATCATAAAAGATTTTCTTAGTCCAATCTGGAACAATATTTTATAACCAAATCTTTACCTTGCCTCTATTAATCAACTTCTCAACTAAGAGCAATATTGTCGTATTACCTCCATATCAAATTTAAGCTTATAATTCCCTTGAACAACTAAAAATTAAATTGATAATCATAATACATAACAAAAATTTCATAATAAATCATCATGCAACTTCTTTAGATCAAAATCCAAATAATTATGACACGATCCATAGATTATCAATCATATATCAAATCCTCTAAATAATTATTCCTAACTGATCTTTTCATTTTTAATCAGAAAGCTTAGTCAAAAATCAAAATAGTTTATACTGTAATTATCATTGATCAGTATCCTAATGTTTCTAGTGTCTATCCATCTACACTTATCCTATGTTCAATTCTAAGTATCATAATTTGTCCACTTTTGCTTTGACACCACTTTAATTGTCATGCCCCCAATCCAAGATCATGAGCTAGGAGTCATGGCAATCACCGCATACTCATAAAAAACTCTCTCCACAAGCATGCAAGATATCTCATCATGCTAGCATTAAGCAACAGTAGAATAATTAATTAATAAATTAAATCCATATCATTCTTGCAATTTTTTTCAAAATCTTCTATTTATAGATCATGTCGTAGTATCCCATTATCAGACATCTATAATTTTGTAGTGGATCAATTCAAATAATTACCAATAAACCTAAAAGATAGATTGATGCTAGTTACATCCAGTGGTTCTGGTTAGTCTGGTCATGGTTCAGAGTCCATTTATCTTGGTCAAATTAGATTTGAAGTGCTAGGACCAAAAATCTTTCATTGAGTTCATGGATCAAGTGGAGAGAGAAACTTAGAGGAGATAGAAACTATGAAGATAAATCTAGACTAATCAAGCAATATAATCTAAAAGTTTGATTGATCAGAATAACTTGAATCAGATCATGATGGAATTACCATATAGATAATTCAATAAAATTATGGATGATAAAATCTAATGATATCTGGTCTGATCGAGATGGGTGTTGGTACATTGTTCGATGATCATGGATCAACACCCCCTTCACTAGGGCTATACAAATTCATCATAAATCTTTTCAAAGATCTAAAAAATCCAAAGAGAGAAAAATAATGCAGAGAAAAATTTCTAGAGAAAGAAAATTCTAGAGAGAGAGAATTATAGATAGAGAAAGTGGAGAGAGAAAGAAGAGCGAAAGAGAGAGGAAATGAAAAATCTTCTTCTTTCTTTTCTTTTTTTCTTGCTCACTCTTTTTTTTTCAAAATCTAAGAATTATATTACAGAGAGAAAATAGGAGAGAAAAAGTAGAGAGAAAATATTTTTTAGAGAGAGATAATTAGATTATACAGAGAGATTCAAGATCAAGATGGGAGAGAGAAGAGAAAGAAACTCTCTCTTTTCTTTTCTTTTTCTTTTCCTTTTTATTTTATTTTTGGGGAAATAAAAGATCCACAATCATTTTTCTTCTTTAGGAATAGGGGATCTTCTTCCGCTTGTTCCTGAGGCAAGGAAGGGTCTCCTTTCGATCGACAATGATCATGATTGAGCGAGAAGACCACGACGATGACTTGCAACCTAGCTTCGGCGATCAATGATGGGAATCGATCAGAAAAAAATCCAAATAACTCATGAAAAATAAGAAAATCAAAAACTTAATTTTTTATGAAGAAATCCGACGAAAGATGGCCACAACTCATGATTTCTAAACATAGAAAGATGGTATTAAGGATCAACTAGAGAATCAATGGGTTCTTACCTTCATTTTGGTGGTTTGTGGCCTGTGATTCTAGGGAAGTCGACGAAAACCTAGAAGTAGAAAATGAGAAGAATGGGGGTTCTTTCTGATGGTCACTGGCGACTAGACTGCAGGTTTTAGAGGGAGGCTTGGCCCCTCTCTATTTAAAGATGGCCGAGGGAGGAGTTTGAGTCCTACCTAGCTTCCCTCTTCGTGGGTGGAGACTCATGAAAGAGGACTTCTGCTGAGAGTCCAATTCTCACCCAACACAGCAAGTGCAAGCATAATTTTATTATTACTACATTGAGATCTATGCTGGTGGAGGTTGAGATAAAGTGGATTAGGCCAGATTGGGCTGGGACATCACATTCTTCCTCCTTAAAAGAAATTTCATACCCAAAATTTTCTATCAAAGTTCTTCAAGCTTTAAAATTTCATAATTATGATCTTATTTCTTAAAGAATAACGTTCAACATCTAAAAAAGTAGATCCAAATCAGCACCATTCATTTCTTGGAAATAAAACTGATATCTTAGTAAGGGTATCAAGTTTCTTGCCAAATCCTTAACTATTCATGATTTGATCAATTTATCGCAAGATCATAAACAATTTTACTATACTATCTATAGATGAGTTTTGAGTATAAAAATATAAAATCAAAATCAAAAAATTGATAAACAATCTCAATTCTTTCTAGCTGATAGAGAAGCATAAGATTCTAGGATAAAGAAAATCTATCTCTAAATACTCAAAATCCAGAATCAAGGGTCCATTCATTAAGATTCGGGATGATAAATTTTTTTTTATCATAGTAACTAGGAGCTCTTCTTTTAAAAATCACATAACAACATCCAAAATAATGCCAAATTCAAAATATTATCCTTTTCATTATCAATGAATTTCTTGTATAGGAAATATAAAATTATGTCATCTATCATAATTCTTTAACTCAAAGAACCAACATTCCTGACTCACTCAAAATAATCCAGATCATCATGCTTTCACTACATACTTTGATCTAACAATCAAAATTTCTTTGAATGAATGAAATGGCTTTTGATAAAAATATACTATGGTGTATTGAATCGATCCAAATTTAACTTCCTGGTAGGTCAAAAGAACTTTTAAGTCTTGTTCTTAATACATATTGAGCACATCTATCTAAATCATTCCTTTGGTCATTTGACATATTTAAAATCACCATATAAGCCAAAGATGAACTTCCAATTCTCATTCCTACTCTTGTCTGGTTTACAATAATCTTGATTAACCCTTGAGTCCAATATCACATTCAAAACTATCATGTAGTTCTACTATAGTCCAATATAAATCAAATCTTAATTCTAGTATTGGTTCAATTAGATAATTCCAAATCAAAATCCTATAAATCAAATCAATAAGAAAATCTATCAATGCTCTGCCAAGTTAGGACATAAATCAAAACATATATGTAAAATCATCTCAATCATCTCTTTTAGGGATTCTTCCATCAAGATCTTTGACATATTTCAAAATCCTTTCATAACAATCATACAAGCTTCTTAAAATCAAATCCTTCATGCCAATTTATGCATAATCCACATACCAAGTTCAATTTCAAAAAAAATATTCTAATTAGATATAATAAAAGGTTTTCTTAGTTCAATTTGGAATAATATTTTATAACTAAATCTTTACCTTGCCTCTATTAATCAACTTCTCAATTAAGAGCAATATCATAGTATTACCTCCATATCAAATTTGAGCTTATAATTCAATTGAACAACTAAAAATTAAATTAATAATCATAATACATAACAAAACTTTCATAATAAATTCTTATGCAACTTTTTTAGATCAAAAATTAAATAATCATAACATGATCCATAGATTATCAATCATATATCAAATAATCTAAATAATTATTTGTAGGTGATCTTTTCATTTTTAATCACAAAGGTTAGTCAAAAATCATGAAAATAATTTATACTATAATAATCATTGATCAACATCCCAATGTCTATAGTATCTATCTATCTACACTTAACCTATGATTGATTCTAGGTATCGTAATTTGTCCACTTTTGCTCTAATACCACTTTAATTATCATGCCCCTAACCTGAGATCATGAGTCAGGGATCATGAGTCAGGGATCATGGCAACCACCGCACGCTCATAGAAAATTCGTCCCATAAACAAGCAAGGCATCTCACCATGCTATCATAAAGCAACAACAAAATAATTAATCAATAAATTAAATTCATATCATTCTTGCAATCTCTTTCCAAAATCTTTTGTTTATAGATCATGTTGCAATACTCCATTATCAGACATCTACAATCTTATAGAAGATCAATTTTAATAATTAAAAAAAATACCAATAAACCTAAAAGATAAGTTGATGGGAGTCACATCATCCTAACTTCATCGATCAAGATTAGACTAGAAAATAGATGGTTCAAAGTCTATTTATCTTGGTCAAATTGGATTCAAAGTGGTAGGGCCAAAAATCTTTCATTGAGTTCATGGATCAAGTGGAGAGAGAAACTTAGAGGAGATAGAAACTATATAGATAAATCTAGACTAATCAAGTGATATGGTCTGAAAGTTTGATCGATCAGATCAAAATAATTTGAATTAGATCATGATGGAATTACTATACAGATAATTCAATAAAATCATAGATGATAAAATCAAATGGTATCTGATCTGACCGAGGTGGATGTCGGTACGTTGTCCAGCGATCACAGATCAAGACCCCCTTCACTAGGGCCATTCAAATTCATCATAAATCTTTTCAAAGATCTAAAAAATTTTAGGAGAAAAGAATAATACAGAGAGAAAAATTTCTAGAGAGAAAATTTTAGAGAGAGAAAATAAAAGAAAATTATAGAGAGAGAAAGTGGAGAGGAAAAAAGATAGAAAGATAGAGAAGAGGGAAAATCTTCTTCTTTCTTTTCTTTTTTTCTCTTACTCTTTTTTTCAAAATTCAAGAATCATATTAGAGAGAGAAAATAGGAGAGAGAATGTAAAGAGTGAAAATAATTTTTTTAGAGAGATAATCACATTCTAGAGAGATTCAAGATCAAGATGGAAGAAAGAAAATAATTTTCTTTTTCTTTTTTCTTCCTTTTTCTTTTTTTTTTCTTCCTTTTTCTTTTTTTTCTATGGTGAAATAGAGGATCCACGGTCCTCTTTCTTCTTCAGGAATAGGGGATCTTCTTCCCCTTGTTCCTAAGGTAGGGAGGGTATCTCCCAGCCAATGATGATCATGACCGGGCAGGAAGACCATGGCAATGACTTGTGGCTTAGCTCTAGCGATCGATGATAGGAACTGGTCATAAAAAAATCCAAATAACTCATAAAAAATAGGGAAATGAAAAATTAAATTTTTTTATGAAGAAATCCGATGAAAGATGGCCAGAACTCATGATTTCTAGACTTAGAAAGATGGTATTAAGGATTAACTATAGAATCAATGGGTTCTTACCTTCATTTCGATGGTTTGTGGCCTATGATTCTAATGAAGTCGACGAAAATATAGAAGGAGAAAATGACAAGAATGGGGGTTCTTTCTGGTGGTCACCACTGACTAGACTGCTGATTTCGGAGGGAGGCTTGGCCTATCTCTATTTAAAGATGGCTGGGGGAGGAGTTTGAGTCCTCCTTGGCTTCCATCTGAAGAAAATATGTAGGGTTCAAGGCATGCATTTCAAAACTTTTTTGAATCAATATGCAACAAAAAACAAAGATTAATCTACTACTAATCTATGCATGCTATGATTAGATCATAAAAATCCTATACTAGGATTTAGATATGTATATATGTAAGAGAAAAATAAATGCACAGGATCAACAAATCATATTCGTTGACCAACTCATGTTCAAAATACGATACCTAAGCATAGGTAGATGATCTCCACAATCAAAAAATACTAGAAAGAAGCTCCTCATGTCGTGATGTAGCTGTATGATTATCTAGCCTCTATGGACAGTCCACATAGAGCTCATGGTCTCGATTAGCTCCATCGGAGTGCTAGCTTCTTACCAGAACTTTTAATGGCCGATCTTGATCGATCAAGATCAACCACCTTCTCTTGGTCACCTGGACACTTCAGGGAACCAAAAAATGTAGAATGGAGGAAGAGGAATAGGTGTGAAAAATTTTGTGTAAATCGGGCACTCACAAAACTCATCTTACTTTCTGAACTCTAGGTCAAATCCCTAGAGTCACCCACACCCAAAACCCTAAAGTCCCCACTCTTAGGATTTTTCAACAATTTGAGCTCATGCCTAGGGGACCCTCATGCACTCCCTGCTTCATTGAGAAAACCCTTTCTTAGGTTTCACAGATGCACAATTTTAAAACATTTTCAAAATTGGCATGAGATAAGAAAAGTAGAAGAGATGTGGTGCAAGATTTCTCTCACTTTGAATTTTCCATGCCCATATAAATGCGTTCCCCACTCTAGAATTTTCCTTCATGAAGCCTCTCTCTCTCTCACACACACCCAAAAAATCGCATTTAAATGGGCAACCATCTGTTGGAAAATGCGTGTGGGAGTGGATTAGGTTGGGAGGTTGAACTTGTTTCAACCTCTCACTTGAATTCAAATTCAAGTGGAACTCTATCCACTTCCAATGCCACATCCAGGTGGGTGATGAGCACAAGGACTCTCCTTCTGCATGCCCACTTAGATATTTCTCCAAAAATATGTGTGATAAAGTAAGGAGGGCATGGAGAAGGGATAAGGTTGAGAGATTGGAGTGGTTCCAACCTTCAACCACTTAAGTTAAATTCAAAATTCAACTAAAATTTGAACCAGTCCAACTCTTAGACCCGATCAAAGAGAGAAAGAATGGGGTGCACAAGACTCTTCTAATCCTGGGAAAACTCATGCAAATTCCTTGACTAGCATGGAAAGGGCATGGTTAATGGGTCAAGGTGCTAGGAGACTTCAAATTCAAATATGAACTTATCCAATTAGATTTTTGTCCAAACCCATTGGTCCAAACCCAATTAGACTAGAAAAATTCTAATAAAATTAGGCTTAATCTAACCTAATAAAATTTTAATCAAATTAAAAGTTAATTGAGTCTAGGTTCTAATCAAATCTGGGTCGAATCTTCCATAGCGATAAGATCATCTCATAACCTAATCGGGTCAAATCCAATCAAATTAAATTCAATCAAATTTGATCGAATCCTCATCGTTCAATCAGATTAAGCTAATTAGTAATCTAATTGCTAATTAATCTTCTAATAATGTCAGAGTCTCAGTCTAGTGCAACTCGAGAAGATAGAGTTCCAGTCTAGTAGGACTTTCGATCATAGAGTTCTAGTCCAGTGGGGCTCTTGACCATAGAGTTCTAGACTATTGGAACTCTTGATTAGCTATTAGATCAGGTAGAAACTTCTAATGTGTGTGATCCCATAAGTTTGAATCTAAAGTTGGTAGCATAGAAATTAATTTTTTATACCAATCGATGTGACCATCTAATAATGGCACCCGATATTTGGATAGGTCAAATAGTCACAACGCAACATTCATGAATCTATAGCATATGGTTATCGTATAATTCATCTCTTTGACCTCAATTTCAAAAGATAACTTAGGATTAAACTGCTGATAAGTACCTAAAATCATCAATAAAAAATTAATTTATTAATTAATTTATATTTATTTTTAAAAAATAATAATTAATTTTTACATATTTTTAAGAAATTAATATTTTTATTAAATAAAAAATAATTAAAAAATAAGAAAAATAAAAAATAAAATATTATTACCAATAAAAAGAGCTTATTTTTTTGATCGCAACGAAATAAGTTTGAAGCAAATCAAAGATAAAATGGACTAGATATGAATTTTTTTTAAAAAATAAAATAGAAAAAGAAAATGACTCAGTCGACTCCACAAGCCAAGCCACCAAGCCAAGCCAAGCAATCAAAGCTGACTCAGCCGTAGAAGCCATCAGCTGGTCTACGATCCAGGCATAGACCACTAGCTCAGCGACAACCGACGAATCACGGAGTGACACGTGGTGGACCAAGACCCTTAAAGAATTTATAGAAAATCTATCATAGCTCATAGGGCATTTTGATCTTTTCACTCGATGACAGAAGGTGCTAATTGATTGCGATGTGTAGTACAGTCGGTCCACATGGTCCATGAAAACAGTAATTATGTGATCGGATGGTTGCAGTAGCTTGCGGTGAAGATCGGATGGTGAAGGTTTAAAATCGAATTTGATTCAAAATCAGCTTCACTTGGATCGCCATCGGATGACAACACTCATATCTGACTCAGATCCAACGATCTAGAACGGTCCCAATGGTGAATCAAACACCAGTGCTTGATCCGACAGCCCGATCTTCTCCACCAAAGCATGATCCGATGGTCTATAGTCAATCCGACTGTGGAAAGGAGTTTTAAAGGGTTTTTGCTTGATTTTGGAGCTGTTTGATCAGCATCCAATGGCCAGAACACATCCAGACTGATGTAATTCAATTTTGACCAAATTTCTTCATATTTTGATGAAAAAAAAAGGCTTTTAGTCCCACATTGTTTAGAAGAAAACTCTCTAGCCCTCTTAGCTCTATAAATTGGACCCCAGACCTACAAAATTCATAATCTTTCAAGGTGAAGCTTTGGTATAGGGTAGAGCCAGACTTTGGATTAGAGGCTGCTTTAAAGCAGTAGATATCGAGAAGAAGAGCTGGACTTCTACACCATCTTTTTGCCGATGTCGATCTAAGATCAGAGATCAGCATATTTTAATTTTTTTTTCTAATTTTATGTATTTAAATTATGGATCTTTAAATTAATATAATATTTATTTTTATGCTCTTTAATTTCATGCTTTTTATTTTTATTGCAATTTAAATTCTGCACTTTAATTATTGCTCTTTATTTTACTACAAGTAGATGCTAAGATCTAACTAGTAGATCTTAGTACTAGGTTTACTTTTCTGCATAATTTAATTTTTACTTCATAATTTTAATTTTTAATTTCTGACTTTAAATTCTATTTTCAAATCCTTTTCATTTTCTTTTCAAAAATCAAAGATTTCAAATCTAAAAAATACTACCTTTCCTATGGATTCAATCCGACTCATTACTATCTACGTATTCTTAATTATTTTAAGATGTTAGATTAAATTGTTAAACATGGTGTCTTAACGATAACATCGCACTCTTATCAACTGCCAATCCTAAAAATCATCCATATTATATTTCAAAATTCAATATCCATCATATGGATCATCCCGATCGGGGTTTTTCTAAATTAAAATACAACGATGCATTTTCTCTAACATTTTGAGGGGTCAATCCCATCTTGATTCACTGAATTAGAAATTCAAATAGTCCGATACTAAAGTGTAGTGAGTTGCTTGTAAGTCACCATGGTAATCTTAGGTTTAAGGGATACTTATATCCATATCCTTCATAAGCAACTCTTGACAATAAATAGCTCCATAGCTAGATCATGTTTAGTAAAATGTACCCCTATACTTCACCTGCATGATATACCAGTATCTCCATACTCCTTGGTTAAAAGAAAAATCAACTTATATAGCATGCAATGACCTACACTCGATAAATGTTGTCGTCCTAGGTAACAACATATCGTTTAGTCATAAACAGGTTTAAGGACTAAATGATAAATTTTTTTTTATCGATTTTAAATAGTCCCAAGGACTTTATTACAAAAGAGTTCATAAAAGAAAGAGAAATAAAAATGATGAAAAGTCAGAATAATAATTTTATTCATTAATAATTCAAGTATAATTTTATAATGAGCTTAACCATCTACAACCTAGATAATTGGCTTTAGGATGCAACTTTCAACAACTCCCACTTAGACTAAAGCCATTCAGAATAGTATTGAATACCCATCTTCCATTTATGATTGTCGAATTTTTTGATTCTGAGGGCTTTAGTAAATGGATCAGCTAAGTTCTTCTTTCCATCGATCTTCTGAAGCTCGACATCACCTCACTCCATGATCTCTCACATAAGGTAGTAGTAACTTAAAATGTGCATGGTGCGCTGATGTGTCTTTGGCCCCTTTGCTTGAGCATAATCGGACCATCCAAGGAGGGTGCCACTCCCAGCTTGCCAATAAACTTCGGTAGCCACACAGCTTCCTTTACAGCATCAGATGCTATGACATACTTTGCCTCGCACATAGAATCGACCATAGTGTGCTACTTGAAACTCTTCTAGTATATCACTCCACCATTTAGGATAAATACATAACTAACACACTCTTACTATCATCATGATCTGACTAAAACTGAAATCAGTATATTCCATAAGTTTTAAGTTAGCATCTCCATAAATGAGCTACTGGTCTTTCGTATTTCTTAAATACTTTCAGATTGTCTTTACAATTTTTCAATGATTCTCACTCGGATCAGGCTTGTACCTACTCACTACCCTTAGTAAGTATGCTACATCTAATCTCGTATATATCATGGCGTACATAATAGAACCCATTATCAAAGTATATATTATTCTACTCATATGCTCTCTCTCTTAAGAAGTTGTCGGATAATCTCTCTTCGAGAGAGTAATTTTATGGCCTATCAAAAGATAGCCCTTCTTGAAATTCACCATGTCGAACCACTTCAGTATGGTATGGATGTACGTGGACTGAGATAACCCAAGTAATCTTTTAAACTATCTCTATAGATCTTTATTTCTAGGATGTAGGATGCTTCTCCTAAGTTTTTCATGGAGAATTAAGACGATAGCCAAACCTTTATGCTATAAAAATCTCTATTCCTAGGCTGCAAGTGATGGGATTGGTGTACAGGGAGGAAGCATAGATTTCAAAGCAAAATTATGAAATCATACAAACCAATCCCAAACCCTAGGACCACCTTATTAGCAATTAAATCATATAGCATGCATTTGTAATATAAAAGAAAATATTGAACATACCTCTTACCGCTAAACCATGAATTGATCCTAATTGTCGGCAGCAGTCCGTTAGAGGTTCCACCAGGTGCCTATGTGTTCACCCTCCAACATTGATCCACATGGAGATTTGATCAAAACACCAGCACCTCTGATTTATATAATTAAAATTCTAATGACAAGAACTTTAATTAAATGGGCAAGACCTTCCTTAGCCTTTATGTCACCTTCCTTGCCTCTCCTTATCTTTCTTTCTTTTTCCTTTGTCTTCTTAATTTTTCTTCCTAATCTCTGTATCTTAAGATGATGTTTTGTCCTTATAAGGACAAGGTCTAGACAAGAGAAGGAGAGAAAGAAGATTGGACAATAAGGAAACACTTCTAAGAAAAACATATAATTTTCTGAATCTCCGGACTCTCGGTGCGCACCTTATTTATTATGGTGCAAATTTTTACTTTCCAATAATTATCTCTCTTTTGTTAATTTATTAATTTAATGTCAAACCCGCTCTGTATGGTTATTCCCCATAAAAACCAAACTTTGGTGAAGGGAAATCCTGATTTCCCGGTCCAGGTTCGTCCAGATCTGATTAGATCAAGAGATATATTTCAAAAATTTTTCTCTTGATCTCAATCAGATCTTGATATGTTTCAGATCTGATTCTTATTATTTAATAAATAAAATAAAATAAGATAAATTAAATCAAATTTAATTTACCTGATTTGGGTAATCCTATTACCCTGTAGATGATCCTGATTGCAGCGGAAGGTTCTGGATCTTAGCCACGCAAGCGCCTGGCCTCTACCGGTATCCACTCGGGTTGGATCTGGAGAACCTCTTCTTCTCTATCACACCTCCAAAAATCAGATCTGGATCTGATCTGGAGGATCTTCAAAACTCTTTTGAAGATCTGCAGTCGTCCTTTTGCAGCAGCGCAGCCTTCTTGCTTTTGATCGCCTTTCCTTGATCTGAATCGCACCAAACTAAGTCCAAAACACTTTTGGACGTGGAGAGCAAGGGGAGAAGAGAGTATGGCATGGAGAAGGAGGGGAGAGGCAGCCTTGGACGTGGGAAATCTCTTTCAATAAGACTTTACTTGGAATTAGGGTTGGGCGCAGGGTCTTATTTATAGACCTAAGCTTGTGATCCAACTCCTCTTCCTCTCAACCAATCACAACCCTTTGTGAAATCAGATCTAAATCTGATTGGTTGAAAAAGAGACCCCTGGATTCCTCCTTAGAGGGCGCCTAAGACCAGTCAAACTGGATTCTTAGTAGAACTCTAATTGGAATCCTAAAGGGAGGTGGAGTCCTTGTCCAACAAGGACTCCTAGGCGCCTCCTACTTGGGCTCACGCCACCCTTGGCGTGCGCCCTTCTCCTTGCCAGGTTCTGGCAGGGGGACAAGCCCCCACCAGCTCTCCAATAGGTGCATGACATGTGGTCAAAAGTCAAAGGGTCAATGGTCAACGTTTGACCAGTCAAAGGTAGACTTTTGACCAAAGTCAAAGAACAAGAAATGGCAGGTGACCAAAAATGGCAGGTAATGTCTTACAAATAAGACAACCTATTCTGACTTGGACAACCTCCAGTCAGACCATATGAAGGCCTCTGATTGAGCACAAACTCCTTTGGCTCAGTCAGGACAACTTATTTATGATAGTAAAAGAAGAACGTTAGGTTCAATCGAGTGCTAGCACGATTTCCTTGAACCTAATTGAATCTCATTCAGATCAATTGAACTAGATCAGTTCAATTGATGATCACCAGATTCAAACCCTTGTTTGTGTGACCCAGTTAGGTTCAGTTCTGTATGGTAATGGGATATGTCATGATCTCTATCATAGACATCATCGAAACTCCTTTCGATGGATCAGAACTCTTCTGATTCGAACAGCTAGAATGATCGATCATCTAAATCATTCTAATTGCTCCCAAAATCCACCAGTGACACCTAGCAGTATATGGTGGCAACCCATCAGAGCTGAATGCGAACCTCTTGGTGCAGCTACCTGTGTGATTCAGTTCTTCTATCTTGAGCCCCGATCAGATTAGGGTTAAGGTGAACTCGTCAAACCCTAGTCTCTGTCATATGATGTAATCATTCGATTCGAGTCCAATGTGAAAATCTAAATAGAAACTCTTTCTATTATTTCACTCTACCATGGCCATGGGATTTCTGGACTTGATTCTCATGATCATCATAGGGCTACTCCTCTACCACCGAGGTAGATAGATCCCATCTTGATGCAATCCAGTTCCTACAATGAACATGTCATAGCCAACATACACCTCAGGGTTCCATATGGCTAGGAGACCGAGTAATGGTGTAGTCAAACTATAACACCCTCAAGGTGAACTGCCGATGCATCTCAGGTCAAAGAACCAGACACACTACTGCAGCATCGAGTCAGTCATTGACGAGAAGGTAGACTCCCTAATGACTACTCGAGGTGGTCACGCTCAGTGCCCTCGTTCTCTAACGAGTACCTGTACTCTCGCTCCGGTGTCTCCACACCGTAGACTCAAGACTCATCTACTAAAGAGAAGCGATCGTACACCAACCTTCCGGATCAATCACCATCCTCGTGATGATCCTATGGTCGGGAGCTGTTTATGAGTTAATAATGATTATTCATGTCTTAAATTTTCAACTCTTGAAAATATGAATTATCATTACCATTAACTCAAAGGATGTATCACAGACACTAAATACACATGTGTGATAGAAAATAACCCATTTCATTAATTATAGTCAAAATTACAATTTTGCCCCTAGAAGTGTATTACAAGTGTCAGCCAATTCTGGCTTCTAGGGCACATATATCTAACAATCTCCCACTTGTCCTAAAGCCAATTGGCTACAAGTCTAAGTCCCATCTTCTCAAGGTGGGCTTCGATCTTCTGCTGGCCCAACGGCTTTGTAAGTGGGTCTGCCACATTATCTGTGGAGTTGACTCTCTTGACCTCAACGTAACCTTTCTCAAGGTAATCGCGGATGAGATGGTATCACCAGTTTGCTTGGAACTCTTCCAGCTGACAGCTCCACCATTGCACACAAACAGACTTCCAGATGTCGACTTTCGATCATCTATATCGGACATGAAGTCCGAGTCTGTGTATCCCTGGACTTGGAGTTCTCCATTACCAAAGACCAACATCATATCCTTAGTTCTTCTCAAGTACTTAAGGATACATTTCACAGAAGTCCAGTGTTCTTCACCTGGATTTGACTGATATCTGCTTGTGACACTCACAGCATGGGCTATATCAGGTCGTGTACATAGCATGGCATACATGAGGCTCCCTATTGCAGAAGCATAAGGGATCTTGCTCATGCGTTCTATTTCCTCAGGTGTGCTGGGGCACATCTTCTTGGAAAGATGAATACCATGTCTGAAGGGTATTAATCCCCTCTTAGAGTTTTCCATACTAAACCTCTTTAGTACTTCCTCTATGTACATCTTCTGTGAAAGTCCTAGCATCCTATTCGGTCTATCCCTATAGACCTTAATTCCTAGAATAAAGGATGCTTCACCTAGGTCTTTCATGGAGAATTCCTTGGACAACCACATCTTGACTGATGTCAACATGGGAATATCATTCCCAATAAGGAGGATGTCATCCACGTACAATACGAGGAAGACAACAGCGCTCCCACTGACCCTTTTGAAAACACATGGTTCCTCTTCATTTTTGATGAAACCAAACTTTTTGATCACATCATTGAAACGAGTGTTCCAGCTCCGAGATGCTTGCTTAAGTCCATATATGGACCTTTGCAGCTTGCAAACCTTGTGATCAGTATCACTGGATGTGAAACCTAGCGGCTGTTCCATATAGATATCTTCCTCAAGATATCCATTTAGGAATGCCGTTTTCACGTCCATTTGCCATATTTCATAATCGAAATAGGCTGCAACAGCAAGCAATGTGCGGATGGATTTTAGCATAGCTACCGGGGAAAAGGTATCCTGATAGTCAATGCCTTCACGTTGACTATAACCTTTTGCCACCAGTCTAGCCTTGAATGTCTCCACATTCCCATCTGCACCAATCTTTCTCTTGAAGATCCATTTACACCCAATAGGTACTATACCTTCTGGTGGATCTACCAAGGTCCAGACTTGGTTTGAGTGCATCGAGTCAATTCTCTGACTTCATTGCCTCAAGCCATTTCTCGGAGTCGATATCTGATATCGCCTCGTTGTAGGTTTTGGGATCATCACCATGAGCACCATTACCTATGAGGAACATTTCCTCTACATCCTCTGAAATAATACCTAAGTATCTTTCAGGGGGACGGGAAACTCTTTCCGATCTACGAGGTGGAGGAGGTAGTGTTCTTATTGGCTCAACCTGATTTGGTTCCACTTGGTCCTTAGCTCGTTCTGCTTGTGAGACTTTCTCATCAAGCTTAATCTGCTTTCCAATGCCACTATCTTGAATAAACTATTTTTCAAGAAATATGGCATGTCGACTCACAATCACATTGTGGTCTTCTGGAATGTAGAAATAGTATCCTAATGACTCTTTAGGATATCCTATGAATCGAGCTCTAAAGGACCTAAACTCTAACTTGTCCGCTTGTTGTCTTTTGACATAAGCCGGACAACCCCAAATTCTGAGATGACTCAGACTTGGTTTCTTACCGTGCCATATCTCATACGGTGTGGTAGGAACGGTTTTAGAGGGAACCCTATTCAGTAAATAGATTGAAGTTAATAATGAATGTCCCCAAAGAAAATCTGGGAGGTCTGTGAAGCTCATCATGGATCGAACCATATCCAATAGAGTCCGATTTCTCCGTTCTGAAACCCCGTTGAGTTGAGGTGTTCCTGGTGGAGTCCATTGAGAGACTATGCCATTTTCCTTAAGATAGTCTAGGAATTCCCGGCTAAGGTATTCACCTCCTCGATCTGATCGAAGAACCTTAATGGGTTTTCCAGTTTGTTTTTCTACTTCATGTCTGAATTCTTTGAACTTTTCAAAAGGCTTCAGACTTGTGTCTCATAAGATACACATACCCATACCTAGACAGATCATCGGTAAAGGTAATGAAGTAGACAAAATTGCCTCTAGCCGGCACATCGAATGGGCCGCACACATCAGTATGTACTAGGGCAAGGAGATCTGTGGCCCTCTCCCCATGTCCAACAAAAGGGAGTTTAGTCATTTTGCCTTGAAGACAAGATTCACAAGTTGGATATGACTCAAAAGTCAATGGACTCTAATATGCTATCCCTATTTTTCTCCAATTTGTACATCAATATGCAACTGATAAAGACCATTAACAAGGAAACCATTTGCAATTTTATTTCTTTCATAAAGAATGTTACAATGGTCCTTAAAGAAGGTGATCACATAACCTTCTTGTGCTAAGCATGAAACAGAAATCAAATTCCTGCTAGCTGCAGGCACATAATAACAGTCTTTTAAAACTAAGTCTAAACCAGATGGTAATCGCAGAGGGTATGTTCCCACGGCTACTGCAGCAACTCTTGCTCCATTACCGACGCGTAGGATCATGTCTCCATCCCTCAGCCTCCTGCTATCCTCAAGACCCTGCATAGAAGTGCACAGATGAGCACTAGAACCAGAGTCAAGCACCCAACTGGATGCAGAAGAAACCGTAAGGTTAGACTCAATAACGAGCATACCTCCAGAAGGACCTTCCTTCTTGTTCTTTAGGGTGGCCAGGTAAGTAGGGCAGTTCCGCTTCCAATGGCCGTCGCTGTTGCAATGGAAACACTTTCCTTTGCCATCGACCTTCTTCTTCGGTTCTGCCTTCTTCTTCTTTGATCCTTCTACCTTTTGCTTTTTCACAGACTTCTTTTTCTTTCCATAAGACTTTCTTTTGGAAGAAGTCCGTTCCATAGCAAGAACTGAGCCTTTAGAACCTTTCATAGAAAGCTCAGCGGTAACCAGCATATTCATCAACTCGGCCAAGGAATTCTGAAGTTTATGCATGTGGTAATTCATGATGAATTGCCCATATGCATCAGTCAAGGATTGCAGAATAATATCGTTCTGCAAGTCCAAGTCCAACTTCACACCGAGCTTCTCAAGCTCTTCCATGTCCTTGATCATTGTCAGACAGTGATCTTGGACTGACTGCCCATCACGCATCTTAGCCTTAAAAAGTCATTTTCGTGACTTGATATTTGGCTGCGCGACTCTGTTCACCAAACATCTCCTGCAGGTGAGCCAACATTTGGCGAGCAGTCCCGATATCTTCATGTTGGCGCTGGAGCTCATCAGACATCGAGCCCAACATGTAGTATCTGGCCTTATTGTCTTCGTCAATCCATTTTTCCAGAGACGCTCTCTGTTCAGTGGATGGACGAGCTGGTAAGGTGGGAGGGTCCTGGTCCAAAACATGTGTTAACTTCTCTGAACCCAAAACAATTTTGTAGTTCCTGAGCCAATCTTTATAATTGGGTCCAGTCAGTCTATGTGTGTCTAGGATACGTGCCAGTGGGTTGGACGCAGACATTTTCCTGTAGAGAGTCAAAGATTCTAGTTAGATACTGTAATTTTGACTTGACCAATTTGTTTAGGGATTTTATTTTTAAACAAATTAGCTCCCACTATTTTCTCGGATCCCTACACTCCCTCTGTAGAGATGCGAAAATCTCCGCGATTGATGATTTCTAGTGGGTGGTGCGGTCTCACCAACTGACTCATCACCTCACCTAACAGTTATTGGTGATGGGTTAGCCAATGAGTGAACAACTCTTGTTCAATGATTCTCTAATCATGGTGCACCCAAACTTGGTCTCTAATTCATGAATCTCACCGTATCCGGAATATTGATCCACTCCTTAGTTAAGTCAGACCCACCATTTGCATAGACTGGGTTCCTAATTGGGTCTCTCACCGTATCCGGAATATTGAGCCCAACTCATCCTCCAGCCCATAGCATCCAATGCCTAATAGACATGGTTGCGTCTTCCCGGTGCAACTGAGCCACTGTATCCAGCCGAGAACAATCAACCCCGGGAAGGGCCCGCACGTCTACAATGGTGGAAGACCTCGGACTTAATCTTTTCTTAGGGAGAATTGATTCAGGTCTCATTAAACTAGACTTGGCTTAGTCATAACAATTATGACTAACCTAGTGGCATGGGTCAGCTCGGATTATTGACCACCTCAGATCAGAACTGTGTCAACAGATATGGCCAGGTAAGTGAGACCGGTGGAAGGAATATGCCGTTAACTCGCACAAGAACGCATTCAGGTCGAGTAGCTTCCAATTAAAAACCAGTCGGTCGTCTGTGCCAAACTTACCTTAGACACCAAATTGTTGAGTCAGAACCAATTGGGTTAGCCTACAATCCAGACTCTAACCTCTGAGCCTAATTAGGTCTTGCTTGATCGTGACTCGATCTTGACCCAGACTTAATCCTATTAGGCTGGTCAATTTAAGCATTGTTGATCCCATCTAACCAACTCTTGATTCGGTTTGATCAACCGCTTAGACCTAATTGAGCTACCCAAGCCCGAACCCAGTATTATGAATATGTCTTAGATCTGAAATTCTCAATTTTAGACCTAATTAATATTCCATAAACTTAATTCTTAATTAAGTTGGGTTCATAAACAAAATATGCACAATAAATCCTAGGGTTTCAGGATCTAGGGTTTTGCAGAAAGTAAGTTTTGGGTTTCTGATTAAGGACGAACACGCAGCACCCCTACACGTCATAAGAACACCCCATCGAATGGGAAGAGAGGGCCTTTAAACCCTTCTTCGTTCTTATGACCGGACGGCCAAGAGGAACGCCTTAATCAGGAACATGTAAATCTACAAAACAGTTATAGATCTATATCATATATCTCATATACAAATTTAGATCTAATCAAGGCATATTTTGCATACATCTCATGTATCATAATCATGCATGTTTTCAGATCTAAATTATCACATAATAATCTAAAAAATTAGATTTAAATTGATCTAATCAAAATAAATTCTAATCTAGACAATTATGTAGAACTATTCTACAACTAGTCTAGTCATGCATCTATCATATCTCATATGATATTTAAAATTAAATAATTTTTATTTGCTGTTTATCAGATGTTATTATAACACTTATAATATCAGAAAATAGTAAATAAGAAGATCTAAAATATGATTTAATCATATTAAATCAAAGACATGCAAAACTATTCTATAGAACTATTCTATTCTAGAACTAGTCATGCATATCTTCATGTTCTTAGATCCAAATCATTTAATTTTAATTTTTTCTGATTTCAGATCTGATCACATCTCATGTGACATCTGAAATCACATTATTTTTAATTAAAATAAAATTAAAATCAGATCTAAACAATTTTAGAACCATGGCTCTGATACCAGTTGAAGGGAAATCCTGATTTCCCGGTCCAGGTTCGTCCAGATCTGATTAGATCAAGAGATATATTTCAAAAATTTTCTCTTGATCTTCAATCAGATCTTGATATGTTTCAGATCTGATTCTTATTATTTTAATAAATAAAATAAAATAAGATAAATTAAATCAAATTTAATTTACCTGATTTGGGTAATCCTATTACCCTGTAGATGATCCTGATTGCAGCGGAAGGTTCTGGATCTTAGCCACGCAAGCGCCTGGCCTCTACCGGTATCCACTCGGGTTGGATCTGGAGAACCTCTTCTTCTCTATCACACCTCCAAAAATCAGATCTGGATCTGATCTGGAGGATCTTCAAAACTCTTTTGAAGATCTGCAGTCGTCCTTTTGCAGCAGCGCAGCCTTCTTGCTTTTGATCGCCTTTCCTTGATCTGAATCGCACCAAACTAAGTCCAAAACACTTTTGGACGTGGAGAGCAAGGGGAGAAGAGAGTATGGCATGGAGAAGGAGGGGAGAGGCAGCCTTGGACGTGGGAAATCTCTTTCAATAAGACTTTACTTGGATTAGGGTTGGGCGCAGGGTCTTATTTATAGACCTAAGCTTGTGATCCAACTCCTCTTCCTCTCAACCAATCACAACCCTTTGTGAAATCAGATCTAAATCTGATTGGTTGAAAAAGAGACCCCTGGATTCCTCCTTAGAGGGCGCCTAAGACCAGTCAAACTGGATTCTTAGTAGAACTCTAATTGGAATCCTAAAGGGAGGTGGAGTCCTTGTCCAACAAGGACTCCTAGGCGCCTCCTACTTGGGCTCACGCCACCCTTGGCGTGCGCCCTTCTCCTTGCCAGGTTCTGGCAGGGGGACAAGCCCCCACCAGCTCTCCAATAGGTGCATGACATGTGGTCAAAAGTCAAAGGGTCAATGGTCAACGTTTGACCAGTCAAAGGTAGACTTTTGACCAAAGTCAAAGAACAAGAAATGGCAGGTGACCAAAAATGGCAGGTAATGTCTTACAAATAAGACAACCTATTCTGACTTGGACAACCTCCAGTCAGACCATATGAAGGCCTCTGATTGAGCACAAACTCCTTTGGCTCAGTCAGGACAACTTATTTATGATAGTAAAAGAAGAACGTTAGGTTCAATCGAGTGCTAGCACGATTTCCTTGAACCTAATTGAATCTCATTCAGATCAATTGAACTAGATCAGTTCAATTGATGATCACCAGATTCAAACCCTTGTTTGTGTGACCCAGTTAGGTTCAGTTCTGTATGGTAATGGGATATGTCATGATCTCTATCATAGACATCATCGAAACTCCTTTCGATGGATCAGAACTCTTCTGATTCGAACAGCTAGAATGATCGATCATCTAAATCATTCTAATTGCTCCCAAAATCCACCAGTGACACCTAGCAGTATATGGTGGCAACCCATCAGAGCTGAATGCGAACCTCTTGGTGCAGCTACCTGTGTGATTCAGTTCTTCTATCTTGAGCCCCGATCAGATTAGGGTTAAGGTGAACTCGTCAAACCCTAGTCTCTGTCATATGATGTAATCATTCGATTCGAGTCCAATGTGAAAATCTAAATAGAAACTCTTTCTATTATTTCACTCTGCCATGGCCATGGGCTTCTGGACTTGATTCTCATGATCATCATAGGGCTACTCCTCTACCACCGAGGTAGATAGATCCCATCTTGATGCAATCCAGTTCCTACAATGAACATGTCACAGCCAACATACACCTCAGGGTTCCATATGGCTAGGAGACCGAGTAATGGTGTAGTCAAACTATAACACCCTCAAGGTGAACTGCCGATGCATCTCAGGTCAAAGAACCAGACACACTACTGCAGCATCGAGTCAGTCATTGACGAGAAGGTAGACTCCCTAATGACTACTCGAGGTGGTCACGCTCAGTGCCCTCGTTCTCTAACGAGTACCTGTACTCTCGCTCCGGTGTCTCCACACCGTAGACTCAAGACTCATCTACTAAAGAGAAGCGATCGTACACCAACCTTCCGGATCAATCACCATCCTCGTGATGATCCTATGGTCGGGAGCTGTTTATGAGTTAATAATGATTATTCATGTCTTAAATTTTCAACTCTTGAAAATATGAATTATCATTACCATTAACTCAAAGGATGTATCACAGACACTAAATACACA
>QRFJ01006610.1:0-33589 GCA_006176705.1 Cocos nucifera
AAGAGAGATATGCTCACTTATATTTTCTATTTTTATTATACAAAATATATTATCATCCAATATAGAGTCAACAACCATTGCTAAATATGCCAAAATAAATATTTTAATTAGATATTTGATCGAGCAACCTTCGCTCGTTACATTAAGACTATAACCTTGTTTTAATAACCAAGGGTATAGATATAATATTTCTAATGATATAGCATATAATAATAATTTATAACTTTAAGATCTTTCCATAAGGTCTTTAAATATATTTATCCCTATAGCTTTTGCTTGGATAGACTCTCCTCCAATGCCATAGAGCTTGAAGTCACCTTTCTTCAAACTCTTAATTTTCTGCAGCCCCTGTAAAGATTTGCAGATATGAAAACCACAGTCGTATCTAATACCTAAGATTTAAAAATATAAAGAATTTAATGATAATATTAGTATGCTATACTCATACATACCTTTTGGTGCATTATTTGCACCAGACTTCATGGTTGCAAGGTAAGCCTTGCAATTCCTCTTCCAATGATTTGTTTTGCCGTAGTGAAAATAGGTCATTTGTTCAGAGACCTTCCCCTTTTTCTTCTTATTTATACCACCTTTTGGGTTCAACCTTTTCTTTGAACCCTTTTCGTCTGCCTTTTTCTTGGAGATCCCATCCACAAGAAGAAGACAAGCCTTATCCTTTTTGATATAGCTTTCTGCTGTCTTGAGCATATTTAACAGCTTAGGCAAGAAAGAATTCAGTTTGTTCATATGATAGTTTACGACAAACTGAGAAAATGATTCAGGGAGTGATTGTAGGATCAAATCCTGACTTAACTCTCCATCCATAACAAAACCTAATTGACTTAATCAAGTGATTAGATCAATTACCATCAAAACATGATTTTGTACGGATATTTCTTCTATCATTCTTGCATGAAATAATTGCTTAGATATTTTATATCTAGTAGTTCTACTATGCTCTCCATAAAGTTTTTTTAAATTAAGCAATATGGACTGAGTGTCCATGCCATCATGCTGCCTCTGTAATTCATTACTCATAGAGGCAAGTATGATGCATTTGATAGTAAGGGTATCTTCATCTGTGGTATTTTTCTCTAATGGTTTAGGATCAGGGGCATCAATAATATAGAAGAGTTTTTCTTAACTGAGTACTATTTTTATGTTTCTCAACCAGTCCACATAATTTTGATCAGTCAATTTATTTGAATCCAAAATTGAACACAATGAAAGTGAAGAAGCCATTTAATCTACATAATAAAGAACAATACATAAACAACTCATGATAACAAACATAATTAAATTAGGACTTTAATTTAATTATGTCTTCCACTGTTTAATCAAAAAATCATAATCCTCTAATTGATTTTCTTAGTAAGAATAAGACCCCAATTTCTTATAAAAGGTTTTGTGGTTGCACAACAAACCTATTATAAGTTCGAAAGTAGGACACTCTTTTCAATTGCATTTTATGCAACTCTCAAAAATAAATTTTTGCTTCTAAAACATTAATAGCCTTGTGTTAGCACAACAAACTTTAATATTTTAGTTTATGTAGAACCCTTCATTTCTATACAGTCAAAATGAAATATAACTGCTTTTGTGGTTACATAATAAAGCAATATATTCAAAATGTCGTAACCATCTCAAGCACTAGACTAATATTACATCATTCCTCATGATCGATCTTGTGGTTACACAGCAAAACTAATATGATTCTAGACATAATAAGAACCTAGTATGAAGGAAGGCCTTAATGTAGTGAATATAATACTAAGCATTTCAATCTAGAATTAAATTAATCGAATCAGCCAGGTTAGTGGGAGAGAAGTGGGAGTCCCTCCATTACTTTTCTTAGATATCAATAAATTGGCTAGGTTAGACAGTGGAACCAATTAAAAAATCATATTCTCTTTACCAATCATGAACTATTTATCCTAGATACTGATCGATCAATTAGACATCCCAACTGATTCAGCTATAGATTAATTACACTACAACTTAATATAATTTTAAAGAGGAATTTAAATAGTTTCGATGCACATTTTAAATCAAACTAAATGCATAAAAGCATCAATTATGAAAAAATATATATTAACATATATAATTATTCTAGGACAACCATCATTACATAGTGAGTATTTTTTTACTATGTCAGGGCAACCTTTACAGAATAATATATACATCATAATATTATTATGATAAATTAAAAATATGATCTCATCATATAAATAATATGCTAATAAAAAAATATATATATCATACATTTCATTTGTGCCATTATATTATAAGCAAAGCATTATATGATTTAACCTAATAAGGCTTGCTCTGATACCACTGATAGGATTGGTGTACAAGGTGGAGCTATGAATTTCAAAGCAAAATTATGAAATCATACAAACCAAACCCGAAACCTAGAACCATCTTATTAGCAATTAAATCATATAACATGCATTTATAATACAAAAGAAAGTATTAGAACATACCTCTTATCGCTAAACCCTGAATTCTTCCTAATTGCCAGCAGCAATCCATTAGGGGTTCCACCAAGTGCTTTTGTGTTCACCCTCCAACATTGATCCACACAGAGACTTGATCAAGATACCAGCACCTTTCATTTATATAATTAAAATTTTAATAATAAGAACTTTAATTAAAAGCAAGACCTTCCTTAGCCTTCATGTCACCTCCCTTGCCTCTCCTTACCTTTCCTTCTTTTTCCTTGTCTTCTTAATTTTTCTTCCTAATCTCTTTGTCCTAAGATGACTTCTAATCCTTATAAGGACAAGATCTAGATAAGATAAGGGAAGAAAAGAATTAGACAATAGAAAATACTTGTAAGAAAGAAAGATAATTTTCACTCCTCCCGGACTCTTGGTGCACACCCTTATTTATAATGTACGTAAGGGTGCCAACACATTTTCTCGCACCCTTTCAAAAATTATCTCATATCCCTTCAGCCAATCTCACACCTCATCAGATAATAACATCATATAGACTTAGTCCAAGAGGTGCCTTAAAGCAGAAGGACTCTCGAACTAATTCTACGTAAGTTATTTATGAAGAGTTGCGGGCTTTCATTCCTAGTGCCATCATTTTCATCCATTAGATCAGATAAAAATGCCATCCAATGGCTTTAAAATGGGATGCCCATTCAGCAAGAAGGTGTAGAGATGAACATTGAATAGTCAAAGTTCCAAGGGACTTTGACTTGGTCCAAGAGGCGTCAAGGATAAGAGGGCGGCATGGAGTCTTAGGCGGCAAGTATTCCTAGGCGACAAAGAGTCCCTTCTTAAAAAAATAATGGAGTATTTCATCTACAGAAGGACTCTTCTACGCCCCATATCTGATGTCCATGCTTATTTAAAAAATTTACATGACATAACAAATGGGAAAAGTCAAAGAAGGTAGGCTCCAACTAAATCCCATGCGCCAAAAATACTTTGCGCATAAAAGTCTTCCCACGTGCAAGAGAGAGACTCTCTAGCACATGGGATTCTGGTATGTGGCTCCCTAACTAAAGCCCAATCAGTCTAGGTTAATCCAATTCAAGACCAAATCATATTTGGCTCAAATCAGACCTTAATTAGCCCAAATTAGAAGTAGATTCGAATCCAATTCGAATCTAGGTGCTAGGGTTTGCTACATGTGCTAGCATATTCATCTTGCAAACATGGTCTAATCTAATTAGATCCTTAATTAATTCTTTTTGTGTGTCACCCATTGGATTCCACATCTAGCCAGCAGTGGGTCTGGGTGTGATTTGACCTAATCAAGTTAGAACTCAACTAAACCGATTTAGGTCAAAACTAGCCAACCCAATTTGACTTAATTTAGAACACTTTCTAATTTAATGATCAAATTAAAATTTTAATTTGATCAAAACCATAAGACATGATTGATGTCTAGCAATGTATCGTGACTTCCTAGAAGATATGAAATTTTGATAAAAATACCAAAAATATCCTTCAGTGAAAGTTACCATGCAACTAGAAATATGTCAATCCCAATATCATATTCATTTCTCTTTCAATCTTGTGATGATAATTCATTTAACGAAATATTAGAAACCATTTCTAATTTTCATCATGCTTTGATCAAAGTCTTCCTGAATCATCATTTGTTTGAAGCAGGTAGGATGCTATTTCCTCTTACCAGGAGTGATCGATTCCATGTTAACCTACTCACAACCTTCGTATATAATCTACCATATCCAGATCATCCCATACATTACTGAGTCATGAATGAGTATGAACCAAAATATGGATTCATATATATAAGATTCTATGGTAATTTCAGGTCAAAGGATTATATGCACAATTCCACTATGAGAACCATCTAATGACATGTAGATAAGACTCCATTAGATATTCGCAACTTGAATCAATTTAGTGAACTCATTCTCTAATGAGCACCCACATCTTTGTATTAGTGTCATACACAAGTGATTGTGAGATCAATCACCCTCTCAATTGAGCATACAAAAGATGTACTAGTCTTACCGAAAACATTGATCCCCAACTCAATGTTCCATCAACCAGAAATGTTTAAATTAGGGTTTTAAGATTTTAGATCTCACTGGTATGATCTCATCATAATCCTAAAACCATAGCCTTAATTTATGAAATTCATCATAATCTTAAATAAATAATAAGATACTGCATATGATGAAATAATGCCTTTATTTATTTTAAAATATCATTACATGAGTTTGGAAGACAAAGAACAGTCCAAAAATTGATTGGCTTGAGGGCATATTCCTTTCAGGATACGAGCTGAGTTGGCTCGATCTCAGATCGAGCAGGCTCGACTGCGTATCCGAGTCAGCGCATATCCAAGCCAACCTCTTTATCTTTGCTGATACATCTCCAGTCAATCCTAGCCTTCAGGAGCCACCACCTTGACTCCTTCATGGTCTTTCAAGACTTGGGAGCACCATACTTGCCCTTTCAATCTCCATCTTGATGCCCCAAGACTTGAGGCAAGTCTATCCTATCCATCAGACACATCGATTTCATACATTTATGAAAGTTGTCCTAAGGAAGAACTTTTGTTAGTGCATCCATTGGATTCTCCATGGTGTGGACTTTCACCAGCTTTACTTCACCTTCTTCCACAAGCTCTCTAATCCGATGGTACCTGATGTCAATGTGTTTTGTCCCTGCATGGTAGACAGAATTTTGAGCAAGTAACAATATACTCTGCCATCACTATGCACCCTGACAACCTCCTGCATGAGATCCAATTCCAATGCCAATCCTTTCAATCATAGAGCCTCCTTTACTGCCTCTGTAACACCTATGTATTCCACCTTAGTTGTAGATAAGGCCGTGATGAGTTGCATGCATGATCTCCACGAGACTGGACCTCCAAATAGGCTAAACATAAAGCCTATCGTTGGCCTCCGAGTGTCCATGTCTCCACCGAAATCCATTTATCTACCATCGAGCTTTCTTGGACACATTGGAGAGTTCCTCATCTCCATCTTGCTATCCATAGTAGATGCCAACTCCAACAGTAGCCACCAAGTACCTGAAGATCCACTTCAGAGCTCGTTAGTGCTCCTTACCAGGCTGTGCCATGAACCTACTGACCTGGCTCACTGCATGGGCGATATCTGATCTACAACACACAATGGCATACATCAAGCTTCCTACACCAGAGGCATACGGTGTTCTCTTCATCTTCTGAGCCTCTACCTCAGTCTATGGTGACATCATCTTTAAGAGTATGAAGTGTTCGATAAATGGCAGCTCCACCGATTTTGCTTCCTTCATTCTAAACCTCTTCAAGATCTTTTTGATGTAGCCTTCCTGAGATAAATGCAGCATCCTCTTAACTCGATCTCTGAAGATTTTCATGCCTAAGATCTTTCTTGCAAGCCCCAAATCCTTCATCTCAAACTCTCGAGATAAGGCTGCCTTTAGTTCCTACACAACCTTCCTACTCTTGCATGCTATAAGCATGTCATCCACATACAAGAGTAGAAACATCCTAGACTCATCCTCCAAAGATTTAACATACACACAAGAGTCATACTCATACTTGGAAAGTCCAATGCTACTTACATATGAGTCAAATCACTTGTACCATTTCCTTGACGATTGCTTCAACCCGTACAACGATTTTTGTAGCAAACAGACCTTTTCTTCTGCTCTTGGCTCTTAGAACCCTAGTGGCTGCTCCATATAAATGCTCTCCTCCAAATTCCCATAAAGGAATGCCATCTTAACATCCAGCTGCTCCAGCTCCAAGTCCTGAGCTCCCACAATGCTCAGCAACATTCTGATGAAAGTATGTCTGACAATAGAAAAAATACATTACTGAAATCGATGCCTTTCTTCTAGGAGTATCCCTTGGCTACTAATCGTGCCATATACCTGACACCTTCCTACTCTATAGGCCCCTCTTTGCGTTGATAAATCCACTTGCAACCAATGGGTTTCTTTCCTCATGGCAACTGCACCAAATGCCACGTCTTATTCTTATGGAGAGCCTGCATCTCCTCAGACATTGCTTGGATCCACTTCTCTCTATCCTAGCTATCCATAGCCTCCTCGTAGGTGTATGGGTCTCTATTTGCTGTCACCAGGGCATATGACAGTTTATCTTTGAAGTCGTATCGTTTCGATTGCCTGATGTTCCTTTTGGACTTGTGCAGCACAATCTCGATATCCATCCTAGGTCCATCTTGCTCCTGCTGGGCCTCCTAGCTTCCATTACCTATCCGAGCTCTCTCCACCTGTAGAGACACCTCCGGTGAGTGCTCCACCTGAATACCAAGTCCTCCTGATGCACCTGTAAGTGGCAAAATAGAGTAAGATGTTAACTATCCAACACTACCCTACTGGACCTCCTGCCGCATCTGCTGCTCCTCCATGCCATCTCATCTTTAGAGAACTGAATTTTCATCGAAGGTGACATCCCTACTAATGACAACCTTCTTCTCCAAGGGTTCCCACAGTCGGTATCTCTCAACTCCTCATGGATATTCCAAGAACACCATCTTCCATGATCTGGCATCCAACTTGCTCCACTCACCAGCACCGATGTGCACAAAAGCTGTGCACCCAAAAATCCTTAGAAGATGGCTTAGCCCAATCTTTCTTCTAGATCATCTCTCCTCTAGAATACCACCATCTAACTTTGTATGAGGTTATCGATTCATCAGATAACAAGCTGCATCCACTATATCAATTCAGAACACCTTCGGAAGCCCTGCTTGCAGCCTCATGCACCGTGTCTTTTTAAAAAGAGTTATGTTAATACTTTTAGCCATCCCATTTTGTTGAGGAGTTTTTTTTATCAAGAACTATATTTTGATACTACACTCCTCATAAAAGCCTTGGAACTCTTTGCTGGTGTATTCTCTGCCTTCGTTTGATTGTAGACACTTCAAGTTCTGACCTATCTCCTTCTCCACCTCAGCTTTTCACATCTTGAACCTAGTGAAGACTTTTGATTTCTCCTTCATGAAGTAGACCCATACCATCCTTGAAAAATCATCTATAAAGATCAAAAAGTATCTCACTCCATTTTTGGTCGAAAATAGAGCCATCCCCCACATATCAGTGTGAACCAATTCTAGTGGGGCTGCACTTTAGGCTAAACTGATGGTAAATTGTACTCTCTTCTATTTATCCATCTAGCATGGCTCATATACCTCTGTAACACCTCCATCCAGATCTAAAATCAGACCATGTTTGCTCAGCTCCTTCATCCCATGGTCACCCATGTGGCCTAGGCGGTAGTGCCACAACTGATAACTCCCTGCTGATCCTACGCTGCTACCGCTGCATCAAATTTTTCGATCACCATAGATCCAACAAACTTATAGAGGTTGTTCTCCATCTTCCTGCCCCTCATCACCACCATAGCATCTTTGGAGATATTGAGAACACTCCTGACATAATTGCTGAAGCTGCAACCGCTCCGCTCTAGATAGCCCAGTGACACGAGATTTTTCTTCAAAGCTGGGACGTGCTTTACATTTATGAGAGTCCGCACCATCCCATCAAACATCCTCATTCGAATGCTTCCAATACCAGCAACTCTACATCGATGATCATCTCCAAGTGTCACACTCCCCTCATCAATCTCGATGTATAAGACAAATCAAGACCAATTTAGGGTATAGTGATGCAAATAGGCTGAATCCAGGATCCATACATCTATGTATCTTCTGTGACCATCTGATACAATCAAGAAGTCATCCTCCACCTCACTATCAGCCACTATATTCAGTGCATCAGATCCACTCTTTTCTCCCTTCTTGTTCTTTCATTGTGGGTAATCATGCCTGAAGTGCCCGATCTTGTTGCACTTGTAGCATCTAGCTTCCTTCATATTCTTGCTCTTTCGAAACTTTGATCATCCCCTTGACTTGCCTCTCTCTTTTGATCTTTCAGGTCTCTTCCTCATGATCAAACCCTCTTGGGGAACATCTTCCTTGGTCAACTTCTCCTATTGTTCGTTGGTTTGCAATACTGAGATCATGTCTTCATACTCTAGGGTCTCCTTACCATAAAGCAGCGTCGTCATCAATGGATCATAAGACGAGGGCAACGAGCATAACAGAAGCAATGATTTATCTTCTTCCTCCATCTTCACTCCAATATTCAGCAACTCGTTGCACATCTAATCGAATTTTTGGATGTGTCCCAAGACATCTCCGCCTTCCTGCATCCGAAGGCTGTACAGTCTCTTCTTCAACATCAACTTATTGCACATATTCTTATCCATATACATGGTTTGCAAATTTGACCACAAGCCTCTTGGGGTTCTCTCCTCTAAAACTGAATAGAGTGCCACATCCAACAAGCATCCTCTGATCACAGAGCAGGCCTTCTTTTCTGGAGACATCCACTGGTGATCTAACATCCCTTCAGGCTTCTCTTCCAATGCCCGATCTAATTTAGCTTGAACCAGAAGATCTTCCACATGAACTTTTCATATGGAAAAGTTTTCTTTTCCATCGAACTTCTTAAAATTAACCTTCACATTACTTTCCATGGTTGGATCCAAGCCAAAAAAAAAATGCAACATAGATCCAAGAAATTTTAGAAATATCTTAACAAGACCTTGCTGAATTCACAGCACCTGAAGATCTTCAACTTTTAGGCATCTTCATCTCCTTCCAAATAACCTGGCTCTGATACCACTTATTATGAATTATTCCTAAATCAGCGAAAACCCTTGTATCTTCTACCAACTCTGAGGAAGCAAGTTGGAGATCATAACAAGAAAGATAAAGATCAGATGATAAGAAGATGAGATGGTGGTAAAGTGAGAAAGAGAGAAAGCTAGGGTTTTAGAGAGAAAAGGGATTCAATTCATTCTCTTGTCCATAATCTACATATACAAGTATTATATAGACACCTTGAGTCAACACGATTCAATCCTAAAAAATTCTCCTCGACTAATCCATACATGAAAACACTCACCCAAGCCCATGTAAACCCATGTCTTGCATGCTCTCATCGCCTGGACTAAAGACCTAGCCCAATACATGAATTAGCTACCTTAAGACCTCTCATACCAAGCCTTAAGAACCCTTGGATTAGATCCAATCCAAGATCAAATAGAAAACCCATCCAGATCTATCCACCACCATCAAGCTAGCTCGGTCAGAAGTCGAGATGGCTCGACTGCATCTTTTTGAACCATATTTTCTATCTTCCTAAGACAGGTAGCTTGGATATGGACCGAGCCGGCTCAGCTGCGTATCCGAGCCAATCCGACTATATGCCAGCCTCTTTATCTTTGCTGATATATCTTTGAGGCCAATCCTAGCCTTCAGGAGCAACCACCTTGACTCCTTCACAATCCCCCAAGACTTGGGAGTACCACACTTGCCCCTTCAATTATACCTATTGAAGTAGCACCAGATTGATTCAGCTTAAAGCCCCAAGAAAGTCAAGCTGAAGACTATAAATCAGAACTACTAGATAGGTTGTTTCTTTTTCTTTTAGTTTTGATCATTTTCTTTTATTTTTCTATAGTTTCTTGTTGCTTTTTTATTTGCTTTGGCTTGTTTTCAATTTTGCAGAGAAAGATGAATGAGAGCTCAAGTCAAATTTCAAAGCTTCAAAGAACCAGTCTAAACTAATAAATCAGGTGTATTCTCTCCTGTCCCTTATTGCATCCTTTATTTTTCTTTCTTCATTAAGACAATGTAGAATAAATTAATAGAAAAAAAAATATTAAAAAAATTTTAAAAAAATTAATTATCTTTTTAAACCTTGTGTCAAGAAAGAAAATCTTGAACAAGATAGATTAGAAGAAGTAAGAAAGTTAGAAGTATTTGCTAATGAATATAGCGAGTTAAAGAAGTAGATTAGTTGGTCAGACTTTTAGCGGCCTACTTAGGTCACATAAAGACTATTAGAACTTCTAATTGCATATACACACTAATAAGGCAAAGTAGGTGTTGATTATAAGGTCAACTGAGGATTCAATTATCACTAAAAATTAGTGATTAATATACATTTCAATCAAAAAAACTTGAATTTAAAGAAAGAGCTACCCGCTGAAATAAAAGTGCAAAAGATAGAGTATATATGGATTGCCTAAAGCTTAGTAACTAGGTCTCTGCACCTAAGTCAAGTGTGGAGGAAAGGCCAGGATGCTCAGCACAAAAAAAAAGGCAGTGTGAAAGCTACCTTAATTCATGAGCTTAACTTGGGAGCGCATAGAAAATTAACCAAAATAGGTGATAAGAGAAGATACAATTGACCTTTAAGTTTACACTAAAAAGCTAAGTTAGTCTTCACAAATATAAAAGCTATAGATCTTTAGATGTACTCTAAAAAAGTTTCTGATTGTACTAACTATGAAATTTGCTTCTAAAACTTAATACTTAGTTATTTTTTCTAAATTTTTTGATCTTTAATCCTAAAATTATCTTTATGATGGAGGATCTTATTGAAACACGGTATTAAATAAAACATCGATAAGGGACTAGCAATGATTAAATTAGGAGGTGTGATAAGTATTTTAAATGTTATAAAAAAAGTATTAAATTATAAAATAAATTAACTTATTTTTAAGAATTTGATATTTTTATTGATCTTTTATAAGAAAGAAGGCCACCAATGTGAAGAGCTTAATTTTTTGATTCAAACAAAATAAATTTCAAGAAAAATGGATTCAATTGGCCTTGAAATCAATTTTCAAAGGAAAAAAAATAAAAAAATATATTTAAAGCCAGCTAGTCCAGACCAAATTGTTAGATATATGTGCCCTAGAAGCCAGAATTGGCTGACACTTGTAATACACTTCTAGGGGCAAAATTATAATTTTGACTATAATTAATGAAATGGGTTATTTTCTATCACACATGTGTATTTAGTGTCTGTGATACATCCTTTGAGTTAATGGTAATGATAATTCATATTTTCAAGAGTTGAAAATTTAAGACATGAATAATCATTATTAACTCATAAACAGCTCCCGACCATAGGATCATCACGAGGATGGTGATTGATCCGGAAGGTTGGTGTACGATCGCTTCTCTTTAGTAGATGAGTCTTGAGTCTACGGTGTGGAGACACCGGAGCGAAAGTATAGGTACTCGTTAGAGAATGAGGGCACTGAGCGTGACCACCTCGAGTAGTCATTAGGGAGTCTACCTTCTCGTCAATGACTGACTCGATGCTGCAGTAGTGTGTCTGGTTCTTTGACCTGAGATGCATCGGCAGTTCACCTTGAGGGTGTTATAGTTTGACTACACCATTACTCGGTCTCCTAGCCATATGGAACCCTGAGGTGTATGTTGGCTATAGCATGTTCATTGTAGGAACTGGATTGCATCAAGATGGAATCTATCTACCTCGGTGGTAGAGGAGTAGCCCTATGATGATCATGAGAATCAAGTCCAGAAATCCATGGCCATGGTAGAGTGAAATAATAGAAAGAGTTTCTATTTAGATTTTCACATTGGACTCGAATCGAATGATTACATCATATGACAGAGACTAGGGTTTGACGAGTTCACCTTAACCCTAATCTGATCGGGGCTCAAGATAGAAGAACTTAATCACACAGGTAGCTGCACCAAGAGGTTCGCATTCAGCTCTGATGGGTTGCCACCATATACTGCTAGGTGTCACTGGTGGATTTTGGGAGCAATTAGAATGATTTAGATGATCGATCATTCTAGTTGTTCGAATCAGAAGAGTTCTGATCCATCGAAAGGAGTTTCGATGATGTCGATGATAGAGATCATGACATATCCCATTACCATACAGAACTGAACCTAACTGGGTCACACAAACAAGGGTTTGAATCTGGTGATCATCAATTGAACTGATCTAGTTCAATTGATCTGAATGAGATTCAATTAGGTTCAAGGAAATCGTGCTAGCACTCGATTGAACCTAACGTTCTTCTTTTACTATCACAAATAAGTTGTCCTGACTGAGCCAAAGGAGTTTGTGCTCAATCAGAGGCCTTCATATGGTCTGACTGGAGGTTGTCCAAGTTAGAATAGGTTGTCTTATTTGTAAGACATTACCTGCCATTTTTGGTCACCTGCCATTTCTTGTTCTTTGACTTTGGTCAAAAGTCTACCTTTGACTGGTCAAACATTGACCATTGACCCTTTGACTTTTGACCACATGTCATGCACCTATTGGAGAGCTGGTGGGGGCCTGTCCCCCTGCCAGAACCTGGCAAGGAGAAGGGCGCACGCCAAGGGTGGCGTGAGCCCAAGTAGAGAGGCGCCTAGGAGTCCTTGTTGGACAAGGACTCCACCTCCCTTTTGGATTCCAATCAGAGTTCTACTAAGAATCCAGTTTGACTGGTCTTAGGCACCCTCTAAGGAGGAATCCAGGGGTCTCTATTCCAACCAATCAGATTTAGATCTGATTTCACAAAGGGTTGTGATTGGTTGAGAGGAAGAGGAGTTGGATCACAAGAGGTCTATAAATAAGACCCTGCGCCCAACCCTAATTAAGTGAATGCAATTCAATTGAGAAACCCCACGCCCCAAGGCTGCCTCTCCCCTCCTTCTCCATGCCATAGTCTCTTCTCCCCTTGCTCTCCACGTCCAAAAGAGTTTTGGACTTAGGTTGGTGCGATTCAGATCAAGGAAAGGCGATCAAAAGCAAGAAGGCTGCGCTGCTGTAAAAGGACGACTGCAGATCTTCAAAAGAGTTTTGAAGATCCTCCAGATCAGATCCAGATCTAATTTTTGGAGGTGTGATAGAGAAGAAGAGGATCTCCAGATCCAACCCGAGTGGATACCGGATAGAGGCCAGGCGCTTGCGTGGCTAGATCCAGAACCTTCCGCTGCAATCAGGATCATCTACAGGGTAATAGGATTACCCAAATCAGGTAAATTAAATTTGATTTAATTTATCTTATTTTATTTTATTTATTAAAATAATAAGAATCAGATCTGAAATATATCAAGATCTAATTGAGATCAAGAGAAAATTTTTGAAATATATCTCTTGATCTAATCAGATCTGGACGAACCTAGACCGGGAAATCAGGATTTCCCTTCACAAATCAGTTCAAAAAATTGGCTCAACCAGCCCGGCCTGATCGCCCGCCTGAATTGCTGACGTCAGAAATTTTCGTGAGCCACCATGAACCAAAATAGTGTGCTGGGCAAGGCATTTTGGGCATTTTATGCGGCAGCGTGTGATGAGATTGACGAAGAAGTCGGTGGTCTATGCGGAACCCAACTCGTGACCAGTCTACCTAGGCCTAGGATGACATCAACAGCAATTATTGCTGGAATTTTGATCCGATGGATGATATTGAGGCACCGATCGATGGTGCATGCAGCTCCCGATCAAGATCCAATAGTTGGCAGTGATTCTCGATTTCAAATAAGCTATAGAGGCATAATCTGACAGTCTAGATTCACTGATCAACACTAATCCGATCGCTGAGGTTTAATCCGATTTGATCTAGGTTTTAAAAGGAGTTTTTAAGTGGTTTTTGGCCCATTTGATGTCTATCCAATGGCCAGAATCGATCCAGGGCTCTCTTTGACTGGTTTCAGGAGTTTTAAACCCAATTTCAATGAGATTTCAACCCAAGACCACCCTTTTGCTCTATTTAAAGCCTGCTATCAATTAAAAAAAATGTAGAACCTGGGAGATAGATAGAAAAATAGAGAAAATAGAGAGGAAGGAACAGGGAGAGGTTTAGAGAGAGCTTTTATTCTTCTTTATTTTTTTTTTCTTTTGTTTCTTCAAGATCAAGCAAGCGGCTCTCTTCTCCTTCATCAAATTCGCCATGCTAAGAGCAACGGATGGCAAAATTCAGCAACAAGCAATTATTTGTTTGAATTTTCTCATGCTTTTTATTTTATTTACTATTTTTATTTCTTTTATCATGAACTAAATTTATTTTACTAAGGCTAAGGTATAGCCACTCTTTTGATGCAATATTCAGTATGACTAAATTTTAGTATTATTTTATTGATGAAGAGTATATAAATTTATTCTTAATGCTTTTAGATTACTGGCCATCTTTTGATTAATTTGATGACCATAGATGATCTGAACCAAGTACATCTATGTTATTGCTTCTTAATTTATATATCTTGTATTTTGAATCAATTTGAGATTCATATGCATGCCAGAATTTTAGTACACTTTGGATGCAGCGTATTTTAATTAGAGGGTTTTATAAAGATTAATGCATCAATATTTATTTAAATTATGCCTGGACCAAAGGGTAGTTAATAAATATTGATAGTTTTGCTATGCCTGGACCAAAGGATAGTGAATATCCTAGAAAACTCTACCATCACATGAAATAAAATTAACCTAATTACCTGAATATTATGTTGACTAAGTTGGTGAACCGATTGCCTTAGTAACCTATCGCTCTTGAATTCAATCCTAATAATTATACCCTTTCTATCTTCTTGTAATTTATTAATTATTTCTTTATTTCTTCTTATTTTCTTTATTTTTTATAAATTGATTCTCTAAATAAAGCTTAGAAAAAAGTTTTCAATACTTGTCTTCCAATCCTTTAGGGATGAAACTCTACTCATATACTTTATTACTTGATCGACTCATGCACTTGCCATAGTGATAGATTAGCACGCATCAGAAGTTAACTCCAGATATGGAATAAAGACTCTCGGTTCCTAGACAAGAAGGTATCAGCTCCTAACTAAGTCACGAGATCCTCGTTCATAGACAAGGAGCACAGACCTACAAAATGACAGACCAAGAACATCGCTCTGAAAAGCAACCCAAATATCAAGAGCAATGCAAGAAAAAAAAAGTATACCAATATTCGATCGAGACCACAATGAAGAAGAAATCAAAGGGATATCACTTCATTAAGACAAAATTCATTACAATGGAAGTCCACCGGATTGTTTAAAAAAAAAAGGAACGGTTGAAGTACTAAGAAGAAGGTCCCGAACCTTTAGACTTCGGACTATAGGCCCCAACTAATATAAGGAAATGCTTCAAATCTTCAACTTTATCTTTGAGGTCCTGCCTTGCCACGAAGCTCTCGCCAAGTAATTTATTGGACCTCCAAAGATCATCCTCCACTTCCCTTAGCCACTTCTGCAAAATCGCCGACTCAACCTCGGCATCCTTCACTAAGCCCTCCTAGTAGACCATTTGAATTTTGAGTTCATGGAGTTCCTTCTCAGGACTCTCAAAAGTCATAGTGAGATTTCCAAGAGAACTCTTCAGGGTAGCAACTTCATCTGAATTTGTTCTCGAGTTAGCCTAATCTTTGTCTGCCAATTGCTTTTGAAGCTGCATTATCTTGGAGTTTGCCATACTAAGTTTCTTTTTATAATCATCGATCTGCTCACACCAACCAATCTGGTAGGTATCGTATGCTTTTTCGGCATCATCTAACTACTTTTGAAGGTCAGAAAACTTCTTGGACCAATCCCAACTGAATTTCGCTTGACTCTGAGCCCAGGCCGAACCTCTCTCAAATTGATTGATTTTCTCTCTCGCTTCATGGACTTTGACCTCAAGAGAGCAAATCTTGGCTGTCAAGGTCCAAGACTTTTTGCCAGTGCACCTTTTAATCTCCTTAAGCTCTTCTTTTAGATAATGCTTTTTGTTCATATAATCCATGAAATTCCTTTTATGTGCTTGATGAAGATGAGTAATCTCGATTGTGGCCTCCAAATAATTTTTTCTTGACTTTTGAAGTTCATCTTCTACTTTCTTCAACTTTTTTTTGGTTTGGTAAACTTCTTTCTTTAAATGCCTGATATGAGCCTTCAAGAAAGTACCTTGAGGCAGAGGATCGACTTCGACATGAGACTGCATTTAATATGTAAAGATATATATATATATCATGATGCAAAGGTATCATTAAAGAAAAGGTTTGTTTTCATTAATCAAAATATTCTTTAAGTATAGAAAAGAAGAAAAAATAAAAAAGATATAATAATAAGAGATCTCAAACCTTTGGAGGAGTAGTAGAGGAGTTCGACGTAACCTCAGTTGGTGTAGATTCTTCGATAGTAGAGGGAGCAGGCATGATGAAAGGTGCAGTGGAAAAAGGATCGATCGACAGAAGATCGACGGCTATGGTAGATGATCCCACCTCATCATCAGAAGCTCCTTCATCTAAAAAGCTGAGGTTGAGCTTGGAAAATCTGTCAGTCACATTTTTCTAGTAGAGCTCGTACCCCTTGATGAAGGACAACTAGGCAAACTTAACTTTTATGTCCTTCATCTTCGAAGAAGCCTTGAACTCTTCCACCACCTAAGCCTTCTTCGGCCCTCTCCCTCCTCTTAATCTCCAGGTTTAATTCCTCCTTTGCTTTTACCAAGGCATGTTCAATATTTTGTAACATCTCCTAGAGGCTCCCAACCTCGATTGTTTTCTTTTTAAGGAGATGGTCAACCTCGACTTTCTTTTTAAGGAGGTGGCTAGTCTTAGCTTGATGATCTTCTTGAATCTTCACCACCTTTGACCTCATGCAGTTCATCACCTTTATATTAGCGATCAGTTGGTGGCCCATCTACAAAAGTAAGAAAGTGGGTTAGATAAATGAAGAAGCTCATAGATAAGTCAATCAAAGGAGAGAGGCAAAGCGATTACCTCAAGGAAGGACCCTAAAGAGTCCCAAGTATGCTGCTCAGGATAGGCATCAACAATTTTATCTACAACCTCAACCAAGGTCCACCCATCGATCAATTCCTTGATAATCTCCCAATTATGGAAAGGGTTTTCTCCCAGATCCTCTTTAGAAGTGTTGGACCCACTGGGGTGAGTCTTGCACTCAACCTTTTTAAAGGCCATCTTCGCCTTCTTCTTCTCCGCTCCATTCTCATTCTCGGTGGGAGGCTCCAAAATTTAGACCTCGACTAGAGAACTTGAGGTTGGAAGTGCAGCAACCTCAGTGGTAGCAGCAACTTTGATGTCAGTAATGCTAGCGGCGGAACTTGGGGCATCGACCCTAGCCTTTTATGAAGACTCGCTAGATGCAGCACCCTTCTTTTTATAGGCTCAAAGCCCCTGGGAAAGCTTCTGAAGTTTGCTCACATCCATTTCTATAATAAGAAATAAATTATCACTAGAAGGAAGGATAAGAAAGTAACCTACAAAATTAAAAAATATACCTACTAGATTGAAGGGACTCAAGCCTAGATTGAACAGAGTTTATCTTTTATAAGTTTGGAAAGGAGGGGAGCTCAGAAAGTCCTAAGATTGCTGATAGAATCAAGATCATCCTTCTCTAAATTAGGTGCTTGATGAACTGAATCCCTCAGCTGCCCCCAAGGGGGAAGTCCTAACCTAAGAGATGGGCATGAGACAAAGAAAAACTTTTTCTTCTAGTGATGAATGGAAGAAGGGGTGCCATTAAGCAATCCCTTCTTGCCAAACTAGGAGGATAGGTACCATCAATACTTGACAGTAGGATGGTGTTTGAAGGTATAATAACTATAAAACAAGAAAATAGATAGGCGAACTTTAGCCGACATATAGAGGAAAAGAAAACCTATGATGAACCTAAAAGAATTTGGGACCATGGAGGCAAGAAAAATATCTAGAAACTGAAAAAGAGCGATGACAAAAGGAAGAATCGGAAGATGAAGTCCAGCATGAAGGGCTTTACTGTACAAATAGAAGTGACTCGAGGGAGGAGCACAGGCTCGGTTGCTCGGTCCAGGAAGTTTCAATTCGTACTCTGAAGGCACCCTATACTGAATCCTTATCAGAGAAAGATCATCAAAGCGCAGAGAACAAGAGATGGTTTCAGGTATGAGAACCAGATGAGGTACTATCCTAAGCTTGGCTTCTACCCTAGATTCAAGATTTTGAGAGTTCAGATCAGTCAGGCTCCTAGAACCAGAGGATCAAGACACTTTTAAAGATATTTGGATCAAAATAAATCCAAAAAATCCTTAAAAAATCAAAAAAATAGTAAAATCTTGAAAGAAAAGAACAACAAAGCCCACCTAGGAAACCCGAAGAAAACCCAAAAAATAAGTGAAAAGTAAAGAAACAAAGGGAGAAGAATGTGAAACTAACCTAAGTCAGATAAGAGCTTGCAGAGATGATTGGAAAGATAGAAGATGGTTAAGGAGGATGTCAATGGTCGGGAAATCGCAATGGAGGAAGAACAAGGTATGCAGAGGAAGCAAAAAGTGGAGGAAGAAAGAAGGCTCAGACGAAAATGAGAGGTTGGAAGGAAAATAAGTTTAAATAATAGTGAGAAGTTCATAATAGTTATGATAGCAGACCCACCTTTGCCAATCCCGACCTACCACATGTCTCGTCCATCATGCCAATCTCTGATGCCTGATAGAGCAATAATTGCACCATACACAGAGCTCCACACCATATGAGTTTTCAAAGGAAGGTGCCTCTTTAGGTCATTCATCCATTAAGAAGCTTCGGTGCTAGGGAAAAAGCCAAGATTTTCTCATTTTTTGGGAGCAAGAAAGCGGTAAAGGACTTCGGCTGCTATGATTTTTGTACTTTCTTTATTTGAAATTCAAACATGGGAGTAGGGGGACAAGTGTTGGAGGTAAAATAATCCCCATCGAAGTTCTCAGTGGCCGACCTTTATTCTATGGAAATCTGCTGATCTTCTCAGTAATAATCCTTGATTACAAAACTTATCCAAGGCCTACTAAGGTCCGACTGGACGAACTTGGGCAATAAAGAGAAGTACTATTTCATTAACTTTGCCTTTTGACTCAGGATGAATAATAAGAATTTTAGCATTGAAGCTCCAACCCATCCAGCCCTAACAAACAATGGATTCTAAGGACAAACGAACTCCTTCTAGCTAAACTCCTTCCAGATGAACTCCTTTCAGTCGTGCTCCCCATGCCCCAATCTAATAGCGCTCTTACCATCCAAACTCCTAGCCACGCTCCTCGTGCCCCCATCCAATAGTGCTCTAACCATCCCAACTCCTTCCAGCCATGCTTTCTTTGGTTGCGCTTCTTCTGGTCGGATTTCTTCAAAGAAAACTATCCTTGATTAGCTGGCCGAACTTCTCTAGATCATCGAGGAAAGCTCCAGCAGACTATAATTAAGCCCATCAGGTGTAGTACATCCTCTGCTAGTTGACAGTCGATCTTCAAGTTCGATCAGTCTCAAGTTCTTCATCCCGACACATGCAAGTCTACATACAAGTGCGAAGGTTCTATCCGAATCCCTACTATGGATCTCCAATGAGCTAGCAAGTCATAATAAATGACAACTCATTCTTCGTAACAAACTCTACATGGTCTGAATAGTCTACTAGCAGGTGGTTACGGCTATCACTATCAGTTTCTTATACGCTCCATCTATATTAAGGACCCTCCAGATACGCTTCTGCCCCTAAGCTCAAACTCTTAGCCCATACTCTATTCATTTTCTTTTTGAGCATACCATTCTTACTGAGATAGAGAACTAACTTGACCATCGAAGGATCCTATTGGAGTCGATTCTTGCTAGGACTTCATCTTGCAGGTCTCATCGACAATCCCAACCTCTCCAACTCTAGCGATCTCCGGCATCTACATCATTTTTCGCACCAACAAGTATGGATAGAACAATTAGGTCTAGTGATTGGACTATAATTATGGTCTTCAATTAGATCAGATTAGAATCCTTGTCGATTTTGACTAATGGATCAAATCAAATCAAAAGTTGATTTAAATTAGGTCCGAGAGGCTCAAAATCAAGTTTAGTTGTAGTTAGTCATATCGATTCATATTTGTTGTGAGATGGTTAACTTAAGATCTAATTTGGCTCAGTGATTTGAGCCCAAGTAGCTAGGCTGACCTATTCAATTCTAATTGATCAATTGATGTCTAAGATAAGTCTCGATCATGGTTTTTAATTGGGATCATGTTTACCTGACCATAAATAAATGGCGTCTAAGTCAAGCATCTGCAACCCTCCCAACAATCACACTTACCTGGCCAACTTGGTCGATTAAGTCTTGAATAAGGTTGCTTAGTCGTTCGAGTTCATCCATGTCGATTAAGTTAATTAGACATGAAATTGTGTTGACTTAAACTTGATTAGTTAGACAAAAGATTATGCTAACTTAATTTAGATGAGATCTGAATCCAACCACTCCACAAATATTAAGTCATGTATCTTCCACCATTATAGGAGTGCGGGTGTCCTATTAGTCTTGATTATTCTTGGCTAGATATAGTAGTTCAGTTATATTGGAAAGATACAACCATCTTGTTAACATGAGATATTGTTAGTATGGAAAAATGTGTCAAAAAGCCAATCATCTGCCTATTGATGGTTGTGCTGCATTATAATTATAATTAATTTATTAATTAATAAAATATATTTTTAGTTTTTTTCATCATAAGTTTTCATCTTCTAACGAACTCCATTATTGTGATGAAGTTTTTAGGACTATTTAGATTCGATAAAGAGAGAAATTATCGATTAGTCCTTAAAACTATTCATGATCAAATGATAGGCTATTAATAAGGACGACAGCATCTATCGAGCATAGATCATTCTATGCCATATAGATTCATTATCCTCTTAATCAAGGAGTGTGGAGATATTGATATGGCATATAGATGAGATATACGGGTACATCATCACTGAACGTGATCAACTGCAGAGTATTCTACTATCGAGAATATCTCTGATGGAATATAGGTATAAATATCCCTTAGACCTGAGATTACCTTAGTGGCTTGCAAGCAATTCACTATGCTTTGGTACCAAACTAACTAAATTTTTAATTCAATAATGGAAGGCTTCTAGGCACTATCAAGTACTTACGAAGTCGGTGTGCAACCAAGATGAAATTGACCCTCAAAGAATTGGAGAAGAATGTATCACTGTATTTCAATATAGCAAAATCTTGGCCAGGGTAATCCATGAGATGGATTTGGTATTTTGAAATATAATGTGGACAACTTGATCAGAGTTAATAGTTTAACTCTGAGGTATCCTATGAGCATTTTGATCAAGGAGATGAATTATATGAAAACTATATCCACACAGGTTCTAAGGATGTTGTTCTACACATTCAACCTATCAGACCGTCGGATACCATTGCTAGATAGTACTTTAATTGATATAAGAATTTATTTTTATACTACCGACTTAGGATCAGACCTATGGGGTCACACACATTAGAGTTCACAATCCAATCAGATGGTTGATCAATAATTGAGAATTGTTCTAAGGTTAAATAATCAATACGATTGATGTTTAACCTAGTGCAAATGTTATCGAAGGATCGATTAGCAGTTTGATTGCTAATTAGCTTAATTTGATTAAGTCAAAGGATTGAGATTAAGTCTAATTAAATATAATTTAATTAAATTTGAATTGTATTTGATTGAATTAAGTTCAATTGATTTATTGGATAAGCCAAGTGCAACGAAGAACTAGTCCTAGTTCAATTAGAACTTGGGTCAACCCAATTTTCTAATTTAATTAGAAAATTAAATTAGAATTAAATCTAATTTAATCTAATTTAATTAAGTTCTTAATTGGATTAGGGTCTAATTTAATTGAGTTGACTTACTTCTAGTTTAATTTGGTTTGAGAAACCATATTTGACCAAGTCAAATATGGAATCCTAGTAAGATTTGGATCCATTTTGCTTGCGCCACCTATATCCCACACCCCCATGCCCTTTCTCTCTTATTTTTGGCAACAAACCTTCTCTCTCCCTGATCATCATGCATGCCAACCCTTCTCCTCTATTTTCTATATGGCATTAAGTTGTGGACTAGGTCAATAGATGGGAAGTTATTGAAGTTTGTTGGACTCTATATGATAGAATCCCAACAAACTTGGTCTCTTTCCATGTGTGCCACTCTATCCTGATTTCTCCTCTAATTTTTATGGTTAAAAGGAGAAATTTTTGTGCACCTACCCTGCTGGTCCATGCCTAAAACAAAGGAGGGGTAGCCCAAGTGTTGGGCACCCCAACTACTTGCCATATGTGTTCTTACCTTATGTAGGAATTTGACCTAACGAAGACTCTTCCATATCTCTTTATAAGGAGGTCTTTTCGGACTAAATTTTATATTAATTCTAGATCATTGAGAGGACTCTTGGGCATGTGAAAATCAAAGAGAGAGACTCTTGGGGCATGGGGATTTCAAAGACACTAATCTAGGTATCTAAGTGAGAGAAAAGAGAAGAAGAATAAGGTCTTCTTCTAGTGTCTTTTACTCTTCCTTTCTCCTCCTCTTTCATAGAGATTTTTAAGTGTTGTTTCAGATCAAAAATCTTTTTCCTTCCTTTTGATTTTTGGAAGAGTCCAAGTCTTAAGAAAGAAAGTATCAGATGGACCATCAAAGAAGGAGCAGCACAGTACTAACTTACTATGCCGATTTTCTGCATCAGACTTCTGATCGAAATTCATGGACTCGTGTAGACATCTATTAGAGGCTGGATGCATGTGCAGCTCGGAGCTTCATCCTTTAACCCAAATCAGCAAGTTAGAACATCTAACTTGCACAGGTAATATAGATCTGATCTATTATTACATACCTATATTAGATGTAGTATAAATGCATGTTGATATGATCAATATTTTTTTTTTCTAATATTTTTAATTTTTGATTTAATCTCATGCTATAATCATATAATAGAATCTTAGATTTAGGGGCTCTCTACTTTTTATGAATAAATTTTAATTTATTTTAGTCTTCCGCTGCTTGATCTTAAAAAAGTTTCAAGATCTAGTCCTAAAACCCTAGATCTGGTTCCTTCAATTGGTATTAGAGCCTAGGTTGATAATTACAAGATTATATATGCATGTTTAGATTATTTCTTAGGTTAGATATAATTTATAATCTGATTATTAAATCTAAAATTAAAAATCATGATCGCACTAAAGGAACCAGATCTAGGGTTTCGGGCTAGATCTTGAAACTTTTTAAGATCAGACAGCAAAAGACTAAAATTAATCAAAGTTAATTTTAAATATCAAAGAATACCTTAGATCTAGTATCTTATTACATGATTATGATATGATATTAAATCAAAAATTAAACATAAGAAAGAAAATAAAATATGTTGATCACATCAACATGCATCTACACTACATCTAATGTAGATTTGTAGAATAGATCAGATCTATTACCTATGTAAGTTAGATGTTCTAACTTACTAATCTGGGCTTGAGGATGATGTTGCAAGCTGCACACACATCCAGCCTCTAGGAGTCATCCACAAAAATTCATGAATCACAATCAGAAGTCCTGATGTAGGAAATAGCACAGTATGCTAGTACTGTGTTGATTCTTCTTTGATGGTCGATCTGGTGCTTCATTCTTCTAGATTTGGACTCTTCCAAAGATGAGAGAAAGGAGGAGAGATTACTAATCTAAGACACTCTTAAGTAATCTCAAAAAGAAGGAAGAAAAGAGAGGAACAAGATAACCCTAGAAGATGACCCTCTTCTTCTTCTCTATTCTCTTACCTAGATACCTACATAGGTGTCTATGAAAATCCAATGCCTAAGAACCCTTTCCCTCTAATTTTCACACACCTAAAACGTCTCTCAAAGATCTATGTTTCACAAAAAAAAAAGTAAAAATTTATTTTAAATAATAAGTTATGGAAGAGCCTTGTTTAAGTCAAATTCCTAGACAAGGCTACCGTGGACCACCTGAGATTGGCACACAAAATGCCTTCTTTTACCATGAAAATAGAAAAAGAAGTGTGGGCGGCACAAGGGAAGTAATCCAAGTTTGTTGAAATTCTATCACATATAATCCAAACAAACCACAACAATTTACCTTCTTAAGCCAATGTCCATAACTTATTCCAAATAAGAGAGAGAGAAAGAGGGAGAGGAGATGTATGTGAAAGGCTGGGGAGAGGGGATTCAATGCCAAAAATAAAAGGAGAATGGTGTGGGGTCAAGGTGGGGTCAAGGTGGCACAAGATATGGAATCTTAGTCATACTAGGATTCTTATTTTAGCTTGTTCAAACATAATTTCTCAAATCAAGTCAAACCAAAATAAATTCAACCCAAAATTGCTAGGTTGATCCAATTAAAACTAATGAACTAGATGGTGTCTAAGGTAAGTTTGGCAATCCAAACTAGTGATTTTTAATTGAGAACTACTCACACTGATTTTGATCTTTGATGAGTTAATGGTATATCCCTTTCACTAATCTCACTTACCTGGCTATCCTAGTGAATTAGATTTTGATTAGATCACTTGATGATTTGGACTCACTCATATCAATTACGTAAATCAGTGTGACTGATTTATGTGCTCCTAATGCTAGCTTTAATTAGGTCCTTTATTATCTAACTTGGTGAAGTCAGTGGAAAAATCAAAATTGATTGATTCTCTTCTCTCTTTCTTAAAATTAATTAATTAAATTATCTAAAATTATTAAATCCTTAAAAATAAAATAGTTATGGTGATAACTAGATCATAGTCTCCCATTAAGTGAGTGATAATGGATCCATTAGCTAGATAATCATTGGAGGCCCAAAGGTTGGGTGCTTATCGACTAATGGAATTATCATTCATAATATGATTTCTTGGCCACATCTATCTAAATGATGGTTAGGTTGACCAACTAAAGTTAGGCTTAATCGTTCATTGATTAGGTAGACCAAGTATGGTCATGTTAATAGTTGGACCTAACCAGATCTTTTCAGTGGAGGCCAAAGCTTACTTATTAGAGACTAGGGTAAAAAATTAAATTACTAAAAATTATTTAAAAAATAATTGGTTATGAATCTATCCTTAGATATACATGGATTGACCAACTAAAGTTGGGCTTGTGTGCAGTTTATATAGATTCTAGTACCCACCAAGGAATTAGGATAATTCCTCAAATTGGAGGTAGAGGCTATCAATTCGAAATAAAATAGTGAAAGAATCTTTTGATTAAAATCCAAATCTTTAGGTTTAATGAATCAATCACTAATTAGGCCTTTTTTTTCTTTATGTAGATATGGCCACTTTTTTTCGCTCTGATCATTATTAGATAATGATAAGCTTGTGGGATCCAACTTCAATAACTAGTACCATAAGTTGAAGATTATCCTGGAGCATGAACAGATCTCGTACGTGCTGACAAATCCGACACCTGAGGAGCTAGCACCCAATGCACATGGAATAGTCAAAGACACTTATCAGAAGTGGCTCAATGACCAAACCATGGTGCATTGTGTCATGCTGGCGGTCATGAGCATTGAGTTTAGTTGTAGATTCAAGTCTACTCAATTAAAAAATATGATTCACATGTTGAACGAGTCTTTTGGTATATCCAATGACATTGAGAGGTACAAAACTAATTGTGCCATCTTCAACGTCAGGATGAGGGATGGAGCATCAGTCACTAATCATGTACTATACATGATCGAGCTGATGGAGTATTTGAGCAAGCTTGGATTTTTCTTGCATGAGTAGCTAAGGAAAGATGTGATTTTAAACTCATTGCCCAAATATTATCTCCCATTCCTTACTCATTACAGAATGATAAAGCCTAAAGTAAACTACCATGGGTTACTTAGATTACTTCAAAACTTTAAGAAGGATCACCAGCTCCACAAAGAGTCGGTGAACTTAGTAGAAGAGTCTTCTTCTAGTTCTAGACCCTTTAAGAAAGGAAAGAAGAACAATAAGAAGAAGAGTAAGAAGGTGCATGTTCAAGCTGGGACATTTGTGCAGGGCCAGACCAAAAAAGTAAAGCTTGATGAGAGTCAAGCTGAGTGCTTCTTCTGCAAGAAGTAGAGGCACTGAAAAGAGAAACTATCCACAATACATTGCCTTCCTTGATCCAAATAGAATGAAAAAGAAGCAAGTTATTACTGGGTAAGGTATTTATATGATAACTTCTTACAATTTTTCTAGTTATGATATTACTGACTGGGTATTGGATATCGGTAGTCCTTACCATATTTGCAATTCATTATAGGGGTTGTAGGTCAGTAGGAGATTCGACCAAGGTGAGAGGTTCCTAAACATTAGAAATGGAAGATCAGTTCTAGTTCTAGCATTAGAAATCTTGAAACTTGTATTTGGATCTCACATCATTGTTCTTAATGATTGTCATTTTTGTCCTAATTTTTTTTTAATGTTATTTCTATAGGCCTTTTGGCCAAAGACAATTATGAAATTTCAATAAAGAAAAGGTTTTGTAATGTCATTATGAATAGTATTACTATATTCTCTGGACACTTGAATAATGGTGTATATATATTGTCACAACCTATTAATATAGTCTATTCCACTGGTAAGCATCCTAGATTAAAGAGTGTGTCTGATATGTACTTATGGCACTGTAGGCTAGGTCATATAAACAAAAATAGGATAAATAGGTTGACTCAAGAGGGAATTCTTAAAGTAAGTGATTGTGAATCACTTCCAACCTATGAGTCTTGTCTACTTGAAAAAATAACCAAATCATCTTTTACTAGAAAAGGTAGAGAGCCACTGAGCTCTTAGATCTAGTACACACTGATGTATGTGGACCTATGAGCACTAGTACCAAAAGTGGATATTTCTACTTCATCACTTTCATAGATGATTTATTCAGGTATGAATATGTCTATCTAATGAAACATAAGTCAGATTCATTTAAAATGTTCAAACGATTATGAAGTGAAGTAAAAAAATAAACTAAAAATAATATTAAAACTCTTTGATCTAACCGAGGAGGAGAATATCTTTTTTGGTGAGTTTCTCAGATATCTAGGAGAAAATAGGATTCTCTCCCAATGGACTCCTCCAGGAACACCATAGCATAATGGTGTATCAGAAAGGAGAAATTGGACTCTGCTAGACATGATCCGATCCATGATAAATTTTGCCAGCTTGTCGATATCCTTCTAGAGATATGTACTCGAATCAGCTTGCTATCTTTTAAATAGGATTTCAAGTAAGTCTTTGATTAAAACTCCATATAAGATATGGACAGGGCGTAAGCTAGCACTTTCACACCTCAGAGTTTGGGGGTGCTCGACTTATGTGAAATGGTTAATCTCAGATAAACTTGGACCTAGGTCTGACAAGTGCATATTCATAGGGTGCCCCAAAGAATCAAAAGGACATATTTTCTACCACGCTGATGAACAAAAAGTGTTCATTAATCTTAAAGAAATCTTTTAGAAAAGGAGTTTCTTGATGAAGGAACTGTTGCCTCTAAGATTGAACTTGATGAAGTTCAACAGGTAGAAAGATCGATACCTATAGTTGAACTTGAATTAGATTTGATTAGATCAAATCTGGAGCTCAATGCACCTACACCATTAAGGCGATCCGATAGAGTACTGCATCAGTCAAATAGATACTATAGTTTCTTGGTCTGGGATGGTGATCCCATCGAATTCGATGAGAATGATGAGGATCCGATCATCTATATGGATACAATGCAGAGATCTAATTTTGAGAAATGGCTTAAGGCCATAAAATCCAAAATGGAGTCCATGAAGGTCAACGATATATAGACATTGGTTGACCCACCCGAAGGGGTTAAATCCATTAGGTGTAAGTGGGCTTTAAAAGAAAGAGGGGCATAGATGAAAAGGTGGAGACCTATAAAGTCCATCTGGTTGCCAAGGATACCGTCAATGTTATGGTGTTAACTATGATGAGACATTCTTTTCTATGGCAATGCTAAAATCCATTTGGATAATGCTTTCTATAGCTATCCATCTGGACTATGAGATCAAGCAGATAGGGTGAAGACAACTTTTTTGAATAGAGAGCTGACTGAAGAAGTGTATATGATACAATCTGAGGGATTCACATCTACAGATGAGTCCAAGATGTGCAAGCTTGAGAGATTCATTTATGAATTGAAGTAAGCATCTCGGAGTTGGAACATGCATTTTGATAAGGTGATCAAAATGTATGGCTTCGTTAAGAACAGACAATAGCCCTACATTTATAAGTGGACAAATGGTCCAGCATTGGTATTTCTTGTCTTGTACATAGATGACATTCTCTTAATCAGGAATGATATCCCTACACTATAAGAAATAAAAGTTTGGTTGTTATCTTAGTTCTCCATGAAGGAGTTGGGTGAAGCATCCTACATTCTGCGAATGAAGATCTATAAGGATAGATCTAAGAGGATGCTTGGGTTATCCCAGTCCACGTATATAGAAACTATGCTGAAGAGGTTCAGCATGGAGAATTTTAAGAAGAGCTATCTTTCGATAGACCATGAAATTTCTCTCTAAGAAGGATTGTCCGACAACTCCTGAAGAGCGAGAACGTATGAGTAGAGTCTCATATACTTCAATAATGGAATCTATCATATACACCATGACATGTACAAGACCAAATGTGGCACTGTATCAGAGCTGCATTTATAGTTCTAGATACAGATGAATTAGCATCTAAATCTTTTATTGGTATGATTTCATTATTTATTTGATTTTATATTGAGCATATATTCAGATCTAAGCATTGAGATGCATTTTACTTTGTATATGTGTTATATGCAAAGCATGATGTAGAATAGATCTTTACGTGTATGTGATATATGTGTTAGATCTAGTTTGTATAGTATAGTTATAATTTTTTTGAATTGAGGCATTCCTCTTGGCATCTAGTATGAGGGTAAGAAAGGGATTAACAGGCCTCGCTTCTGTTCGATAGGGTTGCTTTTCGTGTTAGGGGTTGCACACGTTAGTCCTTCAATCAAAAAAAGCAAAAACTTACTTTTTTATGACAAAAAAAACCTAGATTTGCAAAAAACCCTAGGATCTAAATGTATGCTTTATTTTCTGAACCTTGTTAAGACTCAATTAAGACATTAAGTTATGAAACCTAATTAGGGTTTAAAAATTTGAGAATTTTTAGATCTAAGGCACCTTCATAAAATATGGATTCAGGGTATAGGTAGATTGATTAGGTTTCTAGCTTGAGCGATTTGATCCAAACTAAATCAAGAGTTGATTAGTGGGATGAAAGAGTTACTTAAATTGATTCAGCCTATTAGATGTAAGTTTTTTTGGTCAAAAGTCGACTCACAGCCGTGGTCGACCCAAGAACTAATATGGCTCTTGATTCGGCCTTGATTTTGGCTAACCTGATCAGTTCTAGTCTGACCAAATTTGGTGTCTATGGTAAGTCTGATAGTCTGGACCAATTGATTTTTAATTGGGGAAGTATTGACTTGGATGCATCCACGATGGAGTAATGGTATTTATCCCTCCCCACGATCTTACTTACTGATCGATTGGATCGACCCAGTTCTAGATTGAGGTGGCTAACGATTCAAGCTTAATCCATGCCACTAGGTTAGTCATAACTGTTATAACTAGTTGAGTTTACGAGACATAAATTGAAATCTTCTTATAAAAATATTAAGTCATAGGTCTTCCACCATTGTAATTATGTGGGCCCTTCTCAGGGTTGATTATTCTCGGCTAGATATAGTGGTGCAGTTGCATTAAAAAGAAGCAACCATAGCTATTAGGCATAGGATGCTACAGATTGGAGGAAAGATTGGGCTCAATATTTTGGATACTATGAGGGTTCCAATCATGAATCCAGTTTGTGCAAATGGTGGGTCTGACTTAACTAAGAAATGAAATAATATTTCGGACATGGTAAGCTTCATGAATTAAAGATCGAGTTTGGGGCACCATGTTTAGAAAAATATTAGATAAGAGTTGTCCACTTATCGACTGACTCATCACTAATAACTATTAGATAAGATGGTGAGTCAATCGATGGGAACGCACCATTCATTAAAAATCTTTGATTGTAGAGATTTTTGCATCTCTACTAAGAAAGTGTAGGGATCCAAGAAAATAGTGGGAGCCTAAAATTTGTTTAAAAATAAAATTTCTAAATAAATTAATTTAGTCAATTATAAGTCTAACTAGAAACTTTGACTCTCTATAGAAAAATATCTACGTCCAACCTTCTAGTCCAAATCCTAGAGACCCACAGATTGATCAAACCAAATTTTAAGGATTGACTCTAAAATTTAAAAATTATTTTAAATTTTGAAAAGCTGACTTATGTACTAGACCAGGAACTTCCCACTCTCCTAGCCCATCCAATCGTCGATTAGAGAGCGTCTCATGATAAGTGGTTGGACGATGACAACAAGGTCAGGTGCTATATGTTGGCCTCAATGTTTGATGAATTACAGTGCCAACATAAGGACTTGAACACTGCTAGCCAAATATTGGCACACTTATATAAGTTGTATGGTGAACAGAGTCACACAGCATGCTATGAAGTGTTGATTAGGCTCTTCAAGGAGTAGGTGCATGATGGGTTGTTGGTCCATGATCATTGCTTGCCAATGAACAAAGATTTAGAGGAGCTTGAGAAGCTCGATGTGTAGATGGACAAGGACATGTAGATTGATCTGATGGTGCAGTCCTTGACCAATTCATATAGGCAGTTCATTATGAACTTCCATATGAATAAGATTCAGTGCACCTTGGCCGAGTTGTTGAATTTGTTGGTTATTGTTAAGAGGACTTTGAAGAGTTCAAAGGGCTCAGTGCTTGCTATGGAGTGGACTTCTTTCAAGAAAAAGTCTTTCAAAAAGAAGAAGAAGTCTATGAAGAAGTAGAAGATGGAGGGGAAGAAGAAGAATGGTGATCCGAAGAAGAAGGCCATGGAGAAGAAAAAAATTTTCACTACAACTCTGATAGCCATTGGAAGTAGAATTGCCCTGCATACTTAGCCAACTTGAAGAATAAGCAAGAAGGTGAACCTTCTGAAGTTATGCTCGTCATTGAGACAAACCTAACGATTTCTTCTACATCCAATTGGGTGCTTGACTTTGGATCTAGTGCTCATTTGTGCACTTCTTTGTAGGATCTTGAGGATAGCAAGAGGCCAAGAGATGGTGAGCTGATCCTGTGCATCAAAAATAAAGCAAATGTTCCTGCTATGGCCGTTGGATCATACTCTCTATGATGACCATTCAAGAGTGTCTTAATTCTTAGAGATTATTTTTATATACCTGCTATGAGTAGGAATTTTTAATTTTTGTTTCATGTTTGGCATAAGAAAACTATGTAATTAGTTTTTTTAAGAACCACTATATAATTCTTTTTAAAAAAAATAAAATTATATGAGTAATTTCTTAATAAATGATCTCTACCAGTTACATGAACATGTATCTATTAACAATGTCAAGCATATTGTGAATACCATAGCATTGAAACAACCTAGAGATAGTTTAAACAAAAAATACCTATGGCACCTTAGGCTAGGTCGTATAGCTAAAGACATAATTAACAAATTGGAGAAATCTGGACTAATGGGTCCGTTGACTTCCAAGTCTTATCCAATTTATGAGTCATGCCTTCAAGGCAAAATGATCAAGCTGCCATTTATGGGACATAAGGAAAGGACCACAGAGTTACTTGCCCTGGTACATGCAGATGTGTGCGATCCATTCAATATACCGGCCAAAGATGGATTTGTCTACTTTATTATATTTACCAATGATTTATTTGGATACGGATATGTGTACCTAATATGACATAAGACTAAAGCCTTTGAAAAGTTTAAGAAATTCAGACATGAAGTGAAAAAATAAACTAAAAAGCCTATTAAGGTTCTTTGATTAGATTGAGGAGGTGAATACCTTAGTCAAAAAATTCTTAGACTATTTCAAGGACAATGGCATAGTTTCATAGTGGACTCTATCTAGAATGCCTCAACTCAATAGGATTTTAAAAAGAAGAAATTGGATCCTATTAGATATGGTCCAATCGATGATGAGCTTTACGGACCTTTCCGAGTTTCTTTGGGGATAGTTTAATAACAATAATTTACATACTGATTAGGGTTCCATCTAAAATCGTTCCTACTACACCGTATGAGATATGGCATGGTAAGAAGCTAAGTCTGAGTTATCTTAAAATTTGGGATTGTCCATCCCATGTCAAGCGATAGCAGGTAGATAAATTAAAATCTAGGTCCCTCAGAGCTTGGTTCATCGGATATCCTAAAAAATTGTCAGGGTATTACTTCTATCTTCCTGAAGACCATAATATGATTGTGAGTCGGCATGCCATATTTTTTGAGAAATAATTTGTTCAAGATGATGGTATCAGAAGATAGATTGGGCTTGAGGAGAAAGTCTCCGAAGAGCAACGCGCTAAGAAACCTAAGGAAGCCAATCAGTCTGAGCCGATCCACACACTATCTCCTCCATCTCATATGTCAAATAGGATTTTCCATCTTCTTAAGAGATACTTAGGTATTATTTTAGAGGATGTAGAAAAAATGTTTCTCATGAAAAATGGGATTCATGGTGATGATCCCAAAATCTATGATGAGGCGATATTAGATATTGACTCCAAAAAATGGCGAGAGGCATTAAAGTCAGATAATTGACTCAATAAGCTCGAACTAAGTCTAGACCTTGGTAGATCCACCTTAAGATATTGTACCTATTGGGTGTAAAAGGATCTTCAAGAGAAAGATTGGTGTAGATGGGAATGTGGAGATATTCAAATCTAGATTAGTGGCAAAAGGATATGGTCAGTGCGAAAGCATTGTCTATCGGGAAATCTTCTCGCTAGTGGCCATGCTTAAATCCATCTACACATTACTTGCTATCATAGTATATTTTGATTACAAAATATGGCAGATGGATGTAAAAATGATATTTTTAAATGGATATCTTGAGGATGATATCTATATAGAATAGTCGCTTGGTTTCACTTCCGCTGATGGTTATCACAAGGTCTGCAAGCTACAAAGGTCTATTTATGGACTTAAGAAAGCATCTCGGAGCTGGAATACTCATTTTAATGATATGATCAAATCATTTGATTTCGTCAAGAATGAGGAGAAATCTTGTGTATTCAAAAAGGTCAGTGGGTTGCTATTCTCTTTCTCGTATTGTACGTGGATGACATCCTCCTAATTGGGAATGACATTTCCATATTAACCTCGATTAAAGTGTGGTTATCTAAGTGTTGTTCTCTTCCTCCAACAGATGGCTCCACCATTTAGGATAAAGACATAATCCGACACACTTCTACTGTCATCATGGTCAGATTGAAAACTTAAATCAGTAAACTCCACAAGTTTCAGATCTGACTCGCCATAAACCAACCATTGGTCCTTAGTAGTTCTCAAATACTTAAGGATGGCTTTAACCATTTTTCAATAGTTTTCTTTAGATTAGATTGGTATCTACTTATTACTTTAGTGAGTA
>QRFJ01006611.1:0-58901 GCA_006176705.1 Cocos nucifera
GAGAAAATTTTGAAATATATATCTCTTGATCTAATCAGATTGGACGAATCTGGACCGGGAAATCAGGATTTCCCTTCAGCACATACAATGGTGGAAGACCTCAGACTTAATCTTTTCTTAGGAAGAATTGATTCAGGTCTCATTAAACTAGACTTATCATAGTCATAACAATTATGACTAACCTAGTGGCATGGGTAAGCTTAGATTATTGACCACCTCAGATCAAAACTGTGTCAACAGATATGGCTAGGTAAGTGAGATCGATGGAAGGAATATGCCATTAACTCGTACAAGAACGCATTCAGGTCGAGTAGCTTCCAATTAAAAATCCAGTCGGTCGTATGTGCCAAACTTACCTTAGACACCAAATTATTGAGTCAGAACCAATTGGGTTAGCCTACAATCCAGACTCTAACCTCTGAGCCTAATTAGGTCTTGCTTGATCGTGACTCGATCTTGACCCAGACTTAATCCTATTAGGCTAGTCAATTTAAGCATTGTTGATCCCATCTAACCAACTCTTGATTCGATTTGATCAACCGCTTAGACCTAATTGAGCTACCCAAGCCCGAACCCAGTATTATGAATATGTCTTAGATCTAAAATTCTCAATTTTAGATCTAATTAATATTTCATAATCTTAATTTTTAATTAAGTAGGGTTCATAAACAAAATATGCACAATAAATCCTAGGGTTTCAGGATCTAGGGTTTTGCAGAAAGTAAGTTTTGGGTTTCTGATTAAGGACGAACATGCAGCACCCCTACACATCATAAGAACACCCCATCGAATGGAAAGAGAGGGCCTTTAAACCCTTCTTCGTTCTTATGACCGGACGGCCAAGAGGAACGCCTTAATCAGGAACATGCAATACTACAAAACAGTTTTAGATCTATATCATATATCTCATATACAAATTAGATCTAATCATGGCATATTTTGCATACATCTCATGTATCGAATCATGCATATTTTCAGATCTAAATTATCTCATAATAATCTAAAAAATTAGATTTAAATTGATCTAATCAAAATAAATTCTAATCTAGATAATTATGTAGAACTATTCTACAACTAGTCTAGACATGCATCAATCATATCTCATATGATATTTAAAATTAAATAATTTTTATTTGCTATTTTTTAGATGTTATTATAATCATTATAATATCAAAAAATAGTAAATAAATAGATCTAAAATATGATTTAATCAAATTAAATTAAAAACATGCAAGACTATTCTATAGAACTATTCTATTTTAGAACTAGTCATGCATATTTTCTAATCTTAGATCCAAATTATTTAATTTTAATTTTTTCTGATTTCAGATCTGATCACATCTCATGTGACATCTAAAATTATTTATTTTCTAATTAAAATAAATTTAAAATTAGATCTAAATACTTTTAGAACCTGGCTCTGATACCAGTTGAAGGAAAATCCTGATTTCTCGGTCCAGGTTCGTTCAGATCTGATCAGATCAAGAGATATATTTCAAAAATTTTTTCTTTGATCCTAATCAGATCTTGAATATGTTTTAGATCTGATTATTATTATTTTAGAAATCAAAATAAAATTAGATAAATTAAATCAGATTTAACTTACCTTGATATGGGTAATCCTATTACCCGTTGATGATCCTGTATGCAGCGGAAGGTTCTGGATCTAGCCACGCAAGTGCCTAGCCTCTACCAATATCCACTCAGGCTGGATCTAGAGATCCTCTTCTTCTCTATCACATCTCCAAAAATTAAATCTAGATCTGATCTGGAGGATCTTCAAAACTCCTTTCGAAGATCAGCAGTTGTCCTTTGCAGCAGCGCAGCCTTCTATCTTTCAGTCACCTTTCTCTCATCTGGATTGCACCAACCAAGGTTAAAAATACTTTTGGACATGGAGAGGAGAGGGATAAGGTGGGTTTGGCATGGCGGAAGAGGAGAGAGTCAGCCTTGGGGCCTGGGATTTTAATTTTCCAATATAATTTGAGTTGGGCACAGGGTCTTATTTATAGACTGTCTGTGATCCAACTCCTCTTCTTCCCAACCAATCACAACTCTTTGTGAAATCAGATCTAAATCTGATTGGTGGGAATAGAGTCCCCTAGATTCTTCCTTAGAGGGTGCCTAAGACCAGTCAAAGTTAGTTCTTAGGAGAACTCTAATCAGAATCCAAAAAGGAGATGGAGTCCCTGTCCAACAGGGACTCCTTGGCGCCTCCAAATTGGGCACACGCCAAGGATAGTGTGCGCCCTCCTCCTTGCTAGGTTCTAGTAGGGGACAAGCCCCCACCAGCTCTCCAATAGGTGCATGACACATGGACAGAAGTCCAAGTGTCAATGGTCAACGTTTGACCAACCAAAGGTCAACTTTTGACCAAAGTCAAAGGATGAGAAATGGTAGGTGACCAAAAATGATAGGTAATGTCTTACAAAATAAAACAACCTTTTCTAACTTGGACAAGCTCCAGTCAGATAAAGTGAAGGCCTCTGATTGAGCACAAACTCCTTTGGCTCAGTCAGGACAACTATTTATGATAGTAAAAGAAGAACGTTAGGTTCAATCGAGTGCTAGCACGATTTCTTTGAACCTAATTGAATCTCATTCAGATCAATTGAACTAGATCAGTTCAATTGATGATCACCAGATTCAAACCCTTGTTTGTGTGACCCAGTTAGGTTCAGTTCTATATGGTAATTAGGATATGTCATGATCTCTATCATCAACATCATCGAAACTCCTTTCGATGGATCAGAACTCTTCTGATTCGAACAGCTAGAATGATCGATCATCTAAATCATTCTAATTGCTCCCAAAATCCACCAGTGACACCTAGCAGTATATGGTGGCAACCCATCAGAGCTGAATGCGAACTTTTTGGTGCAGCTACCTGTGTGATTAAGTTCTTCTATCTTGAGCCCCGATCAGATTAGGGTTAAGGTGAACTCGTCAAACCCTAGTCTCTGTCATATGATGTAATCATTCGATTCAAGTCCAATGTGAAAACATAAATAGAAACTCTTTCTATTATTTCACTCTGCCATGGCCATGGACTTCTGAACTTGATTCTCATGATCATCATAGGGCTGCTCCTCTACCACCGAGGTAGATAGATTCCATCTTGATGCTATCCAGTTCCTACAATGAACATGCTATAGCCAACATACACCTCAGGGTTCCGAATGGCTAGGAGACCGAGTAATGGTGTAGTCAAACTATAACACCCTCAAGGTGAACTGTTGATGCATCTCAGGTCAAAGAACCAGACACACTACTACAGCATCGAGTCAGTCATTGACGAGAAGGTAGACTCCCTAATGACTACTCGAGGTGGTCATGCTCAGTGCCCTCGTTCTCTAATGAGTACCTGTACTCTCGTTCTGGTGTCTCCACACCGTAGACTCAAGACTCATCTACTAAAGAGAAGCGATTGTACACCAACCTTTCGGATCAATCACCATCCTTATGATGATCCTATGGTCGAAAGCATTTTATGAGTTAATAATGATTATTCATGTCTTAAATTTTCAACTCTTGAAAATATGAATTATCATTACCATTAACTCAAAGGATGTATCACAGACACTAAATACACATATGTTATAGAAAATAACCCATTTTATTGATTTTAGTCAAAATTATAATTTTGTCCTTAGAAGTGTATTACAAGTGTCAGCCAATTCTGTCTTCTAGGGCACATATATCTAACAGGAGGGGATGGAGATCTCTGTTCTTTACGCTCGATTGTAGCACGTTCATCTACCATCATCCATTTATCATCCTTCATTATAAATTTCATCCAGTTTAATATTCCCTCGTTGATGTAGTCTGTGTGAGCTAGCTTTTTAAAATCTTCACCTTCTAAATTAACTTAAAAATTATTGAAGATTAAGGTGAAGATCATTCCATAGGATAAACATGCCTTGCTCTTGCTGGTTGTATCCTTCAGTTGTTATAGCATGAGAGGGGAAAACCTTATGGGAGTTCCAGTCACCATAAAGAACATGACTCCAAGTTCTCTTTTTCCAACCTAGTCATGTCTTCCAACTTTAGAAAAAATAATATGACTGACAAAGGACAACAATAATCTCATTTCGATCGAAAGAAGATGTGAAACAAGTTAAAGATTTTCATCAACCTCTTCCCTTTCTAAGACACACTTAAGGGCTTCAGTTTTATCAAATAAGTTTAGATTACTGATCCCAACCGTAGGCACTTCAAGGTGCTGCCCTATTTTTCTCTCATCCAAAGAAATTTACACTTCTTTCACAATAGATTCCACCTTCGACCCATGCTCAAAACTAATGTGGTAAAAAAATTCTCTTATTAAGTCTGGATAAACGTTTACCTCTAGAGTACAGAATTTTTTCCAACCTTGTTGTCGGATCCAGAATCCAATACGAAAGTGCTCCCGATCAAGATAAGCGATGTCCACACAGCGGCCCGTTGGAACTATCCTAGTAGAAACGAAAAGTTGGGCACGAGGTGACAAAGTAGATGGAGATGATTGAGCCATGTTGCATTGTTGTTTAGCCCTAGCTTCAGTCGATGGCATGATGGAGGATCTTTGAGCAGCGAGCGATCTCTTCTTTGGAGCCATTGGAGGCCAATATTTAGAGAAAATGGATAAGAGAGGATGATTTGAAGGATTTTTTAGGAAAGAAGGAGAGTTTTGGAGAGAATGGAGGAGAGGTCTCGGATGAGTGAAATGAAAGAATGGAATAGGGGACCTCTCGTAGACCGATTTTAAAAGGAGGGCCTGCATGAATTGAGAGCTCTCATCTTAACGATGAGACGTCTTGAAAACTTTGAGAGCTCTCACATTTAGCATGAGAGGCCTTGAAATCCAATCGAGTGGTCTCATGAAAAATCCGAGACTTCTCGAGCACAAGAGGAAAAAATCAGAATATAGGAGGAATTTTAAGTCGATTTTTCTTGAATATTTAGGATGGAAAAAGGTGTGTTATGAATGATGGAAGGAGGTAAAAAATGATCCAATAAATTTAAGATTAAGTATTATTAAAGAGGATCATAAATACTAAGTTCATCCCAATTTTTTGAGAATTTATCTTCATTTAGAGGTTTTATAAAAATGTCAGCTAGTTGATTTTTAGTTATGACAAATTCAAGCACAATGTTATTATTTCGTACATGATCTCTAATGAAGTGATGTCTAATTTCAATGTATTTAGTTTTTGAATGTTGAATGTGATTTTTGTCAGGTTTATGGCACTAGTATTGTCACATCTAATAGAAATTTTATTTTGCTTAATTTCAAAATCTTCGAGTTGCTGCTTGATCCAAAGTATTTGAGCACAGCAACTCCTGGTAGCAACATATTTGACCTCAACCATTGATAGTGCTACAGAGTTTTGCTTTTTGCTATACCAAGAGATCAAGTTTAATCCTACAAATTGGCAAGTGCCACTAGTATTCTTTCTATCAATTCTACATCCTCTATAGTCTGCATCAGTGTATCCAATCAATTCAATGGAGGATTATTTTGAGTACCAAAGTCCTAAGTTATGTGTGTAAATTAAATATCTAAAAATTCTCTTAATAGCTAGTAAGTGTGATTCTTTAGGATTAAATTAAAATCTTGCACACATGCATACACTAAATAATATATCAGGTCTACTTGTAGTTAAATAAAATAGGGATCCTATTATACCTCTATAGAGCTTTTCATTCACATTCTTACCATTCTCGTCTTTGTCAAGTTTGCATGAGAGGCTCACGAGAGTGTCGATTTCTTTTTCATTTTCCATGCCAAACTTCTTTAGCATCTCCTTGATGTACTTTGTTTGGCTGATGGAGATATCTTTCTTTGATTGTTTGATTTGTAGTCCAAGGAAGAAGTTCAACTCCCCCATCATGCACATTTCAAATTCACCCTACATCAACTTAGCAAACTCTTGACAAAGAATTTCATTAGAAGCTCCAAATATGATGTCATCCACATATATTTGAACCATAAGAAGGTCATTATTATTTTTTTTAAATAGAGTGGTGTCAACACTTTCTCTAATAAAATTATTATGTAGTAAAAATTTTCTCAATCTTTCATACCATGCTCTAGGTGCTTGCTTAAGTCCATAAAGAGCTTTGATTAATTTATACATATGGTTGGAAAGTGAGTGATTTTCAAAACCAGTAGGTTGTTCTAAAAAGCCTTCTTTAGCAATATAACCATTCAAAAAGATACTTTTCACATCCATTTGAAATAGTTTAAAATTCATATAACAAGCAAAAGCAAGTAACAATCTAATTGATTCTAATCCTGCTATAGGGGAAGATTGTTGAACCTCCTAAGTGATTTTGATGATGATCAAATATTAAAGCAAATGATTACTAATATATTTTATTTTAAGTGTTTCAATATCAAAAGAAAGAGAACTCTTTGACCAAAATAAGGAAGACATTAAATGCAAATCAATTAAAATTCAAATTTTCTTATACGGAGCAAAAATTCTCTCAAAATCACCTTGGAGCAGTCTTCGAGATGTCTTGAAATTTTTTTGAGAGCTCTCGAGTGGACTGACATGCCCCAAGCACTGTTCTAGCATGGTTTCGAGATGTCTTGAGGGAATCTCAAGAGCTCTCAATCTCAAGGGATAGAAACCCAATTTTTGTGCCCTAAGAGTGAGAGATCTCATAGGATTTTCGAGAGGTCTTGCAGTCCCCGCGAGATGTCTCATTCAGAAATGAGATGTCTTAATCTCAGGCAAGTCATTTTTCTAGAAAGATGATTTTTTGTAAGACTGAAGGTGAGAGCTCTCCTATTCAAATCGAGAGATCCCGTAACTAGGCGAGACATCTCAAGACAAATCGAGAGGTCTCGAGACTTGATGATAACTTTTTGATGGGGTATTCCAGATCAAATTTTTCAACTCCAACGGCTAGTTACTACTCTCCAACATTTGAATTTTACTTTTTTTGAGCTCCAATCATCACCAGAAGAAAGCAAATGCTGTAGATATAAAAAAAAAAGAAGGCTTATTCATGATCAATCGAAGAAAAATAAGAGAAAAGAAAAACATGCTCTATTCTTAAACGAAAATCCCCATCTTCAATTAATCTGTTCTCTCAAGCATTGAAGAACCCTCAAGTGCATTAACTCCATGGATTCAAAGAGACTTTCAATGAACTACAAGGACAACTCTTTTGCTCATTCGAAGGAGCCTTTTGAGTTAAAACTTTTCCTTTTCCTTTTTTCGTGTATTTGATTTCAGCAGGGGCTAAAACTTGGGTTTTGAAATTTTTCTTCCCTTTTGTTTATTCAAATTGGTTTATCTAATTCTTGTAAAGATTGTGGTTGGTGAACCTAAGAAAAAACCAACTGCATTATTGGATAGTGAGCCCAAAAAAACTATCTGACTATAATCTTAAGAAATTATAGTGAAATTTCTAAGAGTTTGCTTGGGGAGTGGATGTAGGTGCCGGGAGTGCACCGAACCACTATAAAATTTTCTTGCCTATGTGTGTGCTCTAGATTGTATCTTCTATTTTCTCTCACATTTGATTCACTCAGAATTTAATCTTTAATCACCACACATATCTATTTAAATTTTTGAAAATCCAATTCACCCCCCCCCCCTCTTGGGTTGTTCATCTAGGCAACAAATCCCAATGGACCGGCAAGTTGTGATAAAGGACACCGCTCTTGTTTGGCACGTCATGATAATGGACACCACCTCTGTAACAAACTCCACGTGATCTCGAACAACCCACTATCAGATGGTTACGACTATCATCATTAGTTTGTTATAGACTCTATCTATAAAAGAGATCCTCCAGATATATTTTTCTCCATGCTCTCATTCCCCTCCTCATTACTTTGCCTCTAAATTACCTAAGCACTCCATTTCTATTGATAAAAAAAGCTAACTTGATCATCAGAGATTCCCATCGGAGCCACCACCTCTGACTCTAGTCAGGATTTCTATTTTGCAAGTTTTCGATGGTGATCTCAACTTCTCCAGCTTTAGCCCTATTCCAACATCAACCAGATTCTGCACCAACAGGATTGGTGCTAGAGGAAGGATTCTTTGAGCCCTTGTTCTAAAAGGAGTGCTCAATCGATTTAGTTTACCTTCTCTTTTTGATCCTTTAAAATCCATCTCTATTTGATCTCATTCACTTCAGGAAATGCCTCCAAAGAAGACAACCACCTAGCAATCCACCACCTCTATCACTAGATCTGAGCCAAATCCATCTGCTTCAACACGATCATTGACATCTCCACCCCCTCCCCCAGCGGTAATGGTGGATCCAGAGTAGTTCAACCTGCTGGTGCAGCAGGTTTGAGGCCTTACCAAAATGGTGCAGGCCATGCAGTGACCCCTGACAATAGTCCAATCGAAAAATCTCTTGCTGGAGTTTCAAGAACCAATCCTAAGGAGGCATACTTGGGTTAGTAGACCAATACCCCTAGGAAGGAGAAATGAAAGGTAGAGGATCCCTGATCAGACCATTGCTCTTCTCTAAAGGAGACCTTCCCCATGTATAGCCAAAAATCCTCCGAGATCCATGATCGAGGTGACGCTCTTGATCAAAAGCTACTGGACATGGATTGGTGGATCAAAGAGCTCTGCCACATCACTCCAGCTCACCACAACAAGATCTGCACCAACCCCCTTTCTCTCAATGAATCATGCAGGAGTCAATCCTGCCGAACTTCATGGTCCTCCAATTTGAGAGCTACAATGGAAACACTAATCTGGTCGACCATCTGAAGACCTTTTAGACTATGATGCTACTCCATGGTGCACCAGATGCCATCTTATGCTGAGCCTTTCCATCCATTTTGAAGGAAGCAACAAGAAACTGGTACTCGATGCTGAAGTCAGGTACAATCTTCTCCTTCAACTAGATGAGCCATCAGTTTGTGGCTCATTTTATCAGCAATCGATGTTTTAGATGAGGTTCGGACTCCCTCATTAACATAAAATAGAAGGAAGAAGAGTCCATCCAAGCCTACGTCAATCACTTCGACACCATTGCCCTAGAGGTCCGAAACTTGGACCAATCCATTGCCATGGCCGCATTGAAGGATAGCCATCAGAAGAATGATCTGCTATTTTCTCTGGAGAAGAAGTACCCTAAGAATTTTGCTAATCTACTAGCTCGGACTGAAGGGTATGCCCGAGCTGAAAAAGCCTTCAAGATGAAGGATGAGGAAGCCAAAAGAGAGTGGCAGACACACGAGTCTAGCAAGCCCACGATTAAAGAAAAGTTGAATAAATCTCGACCGTGCTCTCAAACTCCTCCTGAGTGCAGGCAAGCCTGAACCCCTCCTCGAGCTTGCCATCAAAGAAGCCCTAATGGAAGGGCATGGAGGAGCCCTCCCCATAGAAGATTCTGTAACTACGCTTCCCTTAATGCTCCAAAAACCTAAGTACTAATGAAGATTAAGGAGTAGCTATCGAAATCTGAGAGGATGCACACTCATCCTGACAAGTGCAATCCTAACAAGTACTGTCTCTACCATCATGATCACGATCATGATACTGAAGAATGCATCCAACTCTAAGATGAGATCGAGGAGCTCATCAGGAAGGGCCAGCTTGGCTGATTCTTGCGATGTTGGCCTGAGACAAGAGAAGAACATTAGAGGGAACTGCCGCAATCAAAACCATCAAGAAGGGAGGAGTAGTAAGGAGATCGACCACCTCTCGACATCATCAGCACCATCTCTAGGGAACTTCGATGGTAGGAGGCCAGTGGGTCTGAGAGATCGGCTAAAAGATAAAGAATTAAGGAGTCCATCACTTTTACTGAGAAAGATGCACAAGGAGTTTAGTTCCTGCATAATAACATGGTTCTAATAACTTTAAATATTACAGACTATGATATATATCGCATTTTTATCGATAATGAAAGTTTGGTCGATGTCTTATTTTATGATTCTTTTTTAAAAATATCTATACCTAATAATCAGTTCGAACCAATGAGTTCTCCATTGGTTGGCTTCACTGGTGATGCAATGCTAGTTGAAGGGGTAATAACTTTAACCATGACTATAGGATGATATCCAAGACAGTCCAGGGAATAAGTGAATTTTCTGATGGTAAAAGCTTCATCTACTTATAATGCAATTCTTGGCCGACTTGGTCTAAATGCACTTCAGATAGTAGTGTCGACCTACTATTTAAAGATGAAGCTTCCAACAAACTATAGGATCGAAGAAGTTAGGAGAGACCAAGCTCTAGCAAGATATTGCTATTTGATTGCTTTGCAAAAGGGAGAACAATCTAACTCTTGTTCGATTGATGGGTTGGATGTTCGGGACGACCTTACAGAAGAATGGGAAGAACCCAAGGAGGATCATATCTCAGTTCCTTTGAATGATGGAAATAAAGAGTACACGATACAGATCGGCTCCAATCTGGAAGAAGGGGTGCAAGAGTAACTCATCGAATTCCTATGGAAGAACGTAGATGTTTTCACTTGGGCCCTTACAGATATGCCCAAAATTGATGTCGAGCTTATTGAACATTGTCTAGTTGTTGATCCCAAACATCGATCGATGAAAGAAAAGATGCGCAACCATGCCCCGGAGAGATAGAAGGCAATTGCAGAAGAAGTTGACAAGCTTCTGAAGATCGGGTTCATCCAAAATGTCTCCTATCCAAATTGGATCTCCAACGTGGTTCTTGTTAAGAAGGCAAATGTAAAATAGAGAATGTGCCTAGACTTCAAAAAGTTGAATAAGGTCTTGCCCAAAAGATAGCTATCCTCTACCCAGAATTGACCAACTGGTGGATGCAACTTCGGGCCATGAGCTTCTCACCTTCATGGATGCCTTCTTCGACTATAACAAAATCCGAATGGCTCCGAAAGATGAGAAGAAAACTACTTTTATTATTGATCATGGTCTTTATTATCACAAGGTTATGCCCTTTGGACTCAAAAATGCAGGAGCGATCTATCAGTGTTTGGTGAATAAGATCTTTAAGGAGTAAATCGACCGCAACATGAAGGTTTATGTAGACAATATGCTTATTAAGAGCAAATCTTTGACAAATCATATAGCCAACCTCAAGGAGACCTTCAAAAGCCTCTAGAGATACAAGATAAAGTAGAACCCAACCAAATAAATCTTTGGAGTAACCTCAGAAATGTTTCTAGATTTCATGGTATCGAGGCATGGAATTGAGGCAAATTTAAAAAAGATTCAAGCCATTCAAGAGATGACTACTCCAAAATCAATAAAATAAGTTCAATGCCTAATAGGAAAGATTGTAGCCTTGAACCGCTTTATCTCAAGGTCGATCGAGCGGTGCATGCCCTTCTTTCGAGTCATCAAACAATCGAAGAACTTCTATTGGACTGCTAAATGTCAATAGGTATTTGAAGAACTCAAGAATTACCTCGGCTAGCCTCCCTTTTTGGCAAAATCCAAACCTAGAGAAGAACTATTTTTGTATCTAGCACTCTTCCCGATGGCCCTTGCAGTAGTTCTAGTCAAAGAAGAGTCGAAAGTACAGTGGCTGATCTACTACATAAGTTGAGTCTTGAGAGATGTCGAAATCAGGTATACTAAGTTAGAAAAATTAACTTATGCTCTACTGATCGTAGCTTGGAGACTCCAACCTTACTTTTAAGGGCACACCAAAACCCTCCTTACTGATTAGCTAATCAAGGCAGTTCTCCATCGATCAAAGGCCTCCGAAAGAATTGCAAATTGGGTAATTAAATTTATAAAATTTGACATCAATTTTTAGTCTCGGTCGTCAATCAAAGCTCAAATATTGGCAGATTTCATAGAGGAATACACCATCCCGGATGAGATCGAACTTGAACAAAATGAAACCAGCATCCCATGGTTACAATCGAGATCTCCTATAGAAAGTGCGACCTTCCTGAAGGCTTCTAGGCCCTATATGTGGATGGCTCATCTAATGCTTTGGATGCAGGTGCAGGGTTGATCTTGGTAATGTTAGATGTATGCCATGGAAGCCAGATTGGCTAAACACTTATAATACACTTCTAAGAATAATTTTATAATTTTTACTATAAATTAATAAAAGAATTATTTTCTATTATAGTGTGTATTTAAAGTGTCTATGATATATCCTTTGAGTTAATGGTAATGATAATTCATATTTTCAAGAGTTGAAAATTTGAGACATGAACTTTTATAATTAACTCATAAATAGCTCCCGATCATAGGATCATCATGAGGATGGTGATCGATCTGAAAGATTGGTATACGATCGCTTTCTTAGGATAAGATGTGTCTTGAGTCTATGGTGTGAAGACATCGGAGTGAGAGTACAGGTATTCGTTAGAGAACGAGGACACTGAGTGTGACCACCTCGAGTAGTCATAAGGAAATCTATCTTCTCGTCGATAATTGACTCAATGCTATAGTGATGTATCTAGTTTTTTGATCTGAGGTGCATTGATTGGTCACCTTGAGGATATTATAGTTTGACTACACCATAACTCAATCTCCTAGCCATTCGAAATCCTCAGGTGTATATTGGCTATAGCATGTTCATTATAGAAATTGGATTACACTAATAGGAAATCTATCTACCTCAGTGGATGAGGAGCAGTCCTATGATAATCATGAGATTGAGTCCTTAAGCCCATGGCCATAGCAGAGTGCATATTATAGAAAGAGTTTTTATTAGAGTTTCATATTAGACTCGAATCGAATGATTAATTCATATGATGGATATTGGGTTTGACAAGTTCACCTTAACCTTAATCCTGTCAGGGCTCAAGATAGAAGAATCCAATCACATAGGTAGCTACACCGAGAGGTTCACTTTTAGTTCTGATGGATTGCCATCATATACTTTTAGGTATCACTGGTAAATTTTGGAAGCAATTAGAATGATTTAGATGATCATTCATTCTAATTATATGAATCAAAAAAGTTCTGGTCCATCGAAAGGTGTTTCAATGATGTCGATGATAGAGATCATGACATGTCTCATTACCATACAAAACTAAATTTAACTAGATTGTACAAATAAGGGTTTAGGTCTAGATGTCATCAATTGGACTAATCTAGTTCAATTGATTTGGATAAGATCTAATTAGGTTCAAAAAAATCATGCTAGCACATGATTAAGCCTAACATTCTCCTTTTATAATCATTTTGGTTCGTCTCGGTTAAGCCAAATTTATTTAGGCTCACTCAGGAACCTTGCTTAGTCTAACTAGAGCTTGTCTAGATTAGAAAAGGATCATCTTTTAAGATAACACCTATCATTTCCTGTCACCTACTAATTTCTATTTTTGGATATAGGTCAACAGTTGACCTTGGACACTTGGACATAGGTAAATATGTCATGCGCTAATAGGAGAGCACCTGGGGCTCTTATCCCCCTGCTAAAAAAGGCAAGAGAGAAGATGCACGCCACCTTAGGCATGCACCCCATATGGATAAGAGATGGAGTCCCATACAGATGGGACTCCAGGGTTTCTTGATGGGTTTAAATACCTAGGTGCCAAGGACTTTTGCTTTATCCAGTCTTGGTGCCACTTATATGGATTTTTAAGGATCTCTCATCTGATTGGATCAAATGATATCATCTCACCAATCAAATTTAGATCTGATTGAATGAAGACCTCTGATTGGCTGGGATGATGTGGCACTGCTTGGCACAGTAAGGTCTATTTAAACCCTATCTGCACCTAAAATTTAGAACTCTTGCATAATTCCCATTCTCCAAGGTTGCCTCTCTCTCTCTTCCATGCCCCATCTGATCCTCTCTATCCCCACTCCATGCCCAAGGAGTTGGGCATAGGTTCAAGTACCATCCAAAGAAGAAAGGTTTCCAGATTAGGAAGAAGGCAGCACTGCTAAAAGAGACAAATGCTGCTTCTTCAAAAGAAATTTTGAAGAACTTCAAGATCAGATCCAGATCTAATTTTTGAAGAGGTAATTCAAAAGGAGAAGACCTTTAGATCTTGCTCGAGTGGATATTGATAGAGGCCAAGCACATGCGTGGCTCCTTCTAGAACCTCAAGATCAATCAGGACCATCATAGGATAATCTGATCACCTAAAATAAGGTATAAAATTTAATTAGATTTAATTTTATTTTTATTTTTTAAATATCAAATCTTTAGGATTAGATCCAAGATGTCTCAGATCTAATTAGGATCATAAGAAAATTTTTGAAATGTTCCTTCAGATCCAATCAGATCTGAATGATCCTGTGTAAGAAAAACAAGATTTTTTCTTCAACTGATATCAGAGCCAGGTTGGCAATTCATCAGATCTATTTTAGATTTAATTTAATTCTTATTTATGATTTGATATTAAAGGATTCAGATATCACATCAGATGTTATTGGATCTAAAATTAGAAAATTAAAATTAGAATTATTTAGATCTATAATGTATGAGATGCATAACTAGACTAGGTATAGAATAGTTCTATATGTGGTCTAGCATAATCATATTTTTAATTTAATTAAAAATAATTTTTATTCTTTTTAATTTCTATTTTTTAAAATTATAATTATTATAATAAGATCTAAAAAATAGAAAATAAAGTTTTAATTTTTTCATATGAGATGTGAAAGATGCATGCTTAGACTAGTTATAGAATAGTTCTATAAATATCTATAATAGTTTTATTTGATGTGATCAAATTTAAATTCTATTTTTTAGATATTATATGTGATATATCAGATCTAAAAGCATGCAAGTTTAATTTAGTAATGATACATGAGATGTATGCAAAACATGTATAAGTTAGATCATTAATTGTATATATGATATATGATTTAGATCTAACAAGTTTTATAGTAGAAATTATATTTTTGATCAAGGCATTCCCCTTGGCCGTCTGGTCATAAGAATAAAGTAGGATTTAAAGACTCTCTTCTCCCATTCGATGGGATGTTCTTATGATGTGTAGGGGTACTGCGCATTTATTCTTAATCAAAAATCAAAACTTATTTTTCTGTAAAATCTTAGATCCTAAAATTCTAGAATTTTATTACATATTTTGCTTATGAATCTAAAACTTAATTAAGAATTAAGATTATAAAATTAATTAGATCTAAAAATTATAAATTTATAGATCTAAGATATATTCATAAAATTGGATTCGAGCTTGGGTAGCTCAATTAGGTCTAGCGATTGACCAAACTGAATCAAGAGTTAGTTAGGTGGGATCAAAGAAAGCATAGTTTGGACCAGCCTAATAGGATTAAATCTGGGTTAAAATCGAATCACATTGAGATGTGACTCAATCATGTCAAGACCTAATTTAGCTCCATAGTTCGAGCCTGGATTGTAGGCTAATCCAATTGGTTTTGATTAGATAATTTGATGTCTAAGATAAGTCTAGCAGATATGACCAACTAGTTTTTAATTGGGAGCTACTCAATCTAAATGCATTCTTATCGAGTTAATGGCATATTCCTTCCATCGATCTTACTTACCTGGTCATTTGTATTGATCCAATTTTGATTTGAGATGGCTAACAATTTGAACCAACCCATGCCACTAGGTTAGTCATAATTATTATGACTAAGTCAAGTCAAGTTTAAAGAGTCCTAAATTAAATCTTCCTAAAAAAATATTAAGTCTAAGATCTTTCATCATTATAGATGTGCGGGCACTTTTTGGAGTTAATTGTTCTTGGCTAGATACAGTGGTTCAGTTACACTGGAAAGATGCAACCATATCTATTATGCATTTGATACTATGGATTGGAGGATAGATTGGGCTCAATATTCTGGATATTATGAGGAACACAATCAAGAATCTAATTCATGCAAATGGTGAGTCTGACTTAACTAAAGAGTGGATCAATATTTTAGATACGATGAGATTCATGAATTAGAGATTAGATTTGGATGCACCATGATTAAAGAATTATTGAACAAGAGTTGTCCACTCATCGGTTGACCCATCACCAATAACTATTAGATGAGGTGATGAGCCAGTTGGTGGGAGCACACCATCCACTAGAAATCAATAATCATAGAGATTTTTGCATCTCTATCAAGAGAGTGTAGGGATCTGAATAAATAGTGAGAGCCTAATTTATTTAAAAGTGGAACTCTTAAATAAATTGATTAAGTCTAATTATAAAATCTAATTAAAAACTTTGACTCTCTAGAGAAAGATGTCTACATCCAACCCACTAGCCTGCATCCTGGACACCCATAGATTGATCAAAACCAACTACAAGAATTGGCTTTGGAACTTCAAAATTATTTTGGATTCTAAGAAGTTGACTCATGTGTTGGAACAGGATCCTCCCACCTTACTAGCCCATCCATCCACTGATCAGAGAGCGTCTCTTGAGAAGTGGATGGATGAAGATAATAAAGTCAGGTATTACATGTTGGGCTCGATGTCTGATGAACTCCAGCACCAATATGAAGACACTAAGATAAGCCATCAAATGTTGGCTCACCTGCAAGAGTTGTTTGGTGAACAGAGTCGCACAGTCAAATATCAAGTCACTAAGAGACTATTTAAGGCTCAGATGTGTGATGAGCAGTCAGTTCAAGGTCATTATCTGATGATGATCAAGAACTTAGAAGAGCTTGAGAAGCTCGGTGTTAAGTTAGATCAGGATCTATAGATTGATATAATTCTGCAGTCCTTGATTGATGCGTATGGGTAGTTCATCATGAACTAGCATATGCATAAACTTCAGAATATCTTGGCTGAACTCATGAATATGTTGATTACTGCTGAGCTTTCTATGAAAGGTTCTAAAGGCTTAATACTTACTATGGAGCAGACTTCTTCCAAGAGAAAATCTTTTGGAAAGAAGAAGTCTGTGACGAAGCAGAAGGTGGATGGTGGAAAGAAGAAAAAGATAGAGTCAAAGAAGAAGGTCGCTTATAAAGAAAAATATTTTCATTACAATATTGACGGCCATCGAAAGTGGAACTACCTTTTATACCTAGCCAACCTGAAGAACAAGGAGGTAGGTCCTTCTTGAGGTATGCTCGTTATAGAATCTAATCTTATGATTTCTTTTGCATCCAGTTGGGTGCTTGACTCTAATTTTAGTGCTCACTTGTGCACTTCTATGTAGGATCTTGAGGATAGTAGGAGGCTGAGGGATGGTGAGATGATCCTATACGTCAAAAATGGAGCAAGAGTTGCTGCTATAGCCATGAAAACCTATCATCTGTGATTACCATCAAGATTAGATTTAGTTCTTAGAAACTATTTTTGTGCCTACAACAAGTAGGAATTTGATTTATGTTTCATGTTTATCACTTGAAGGCTATATAATTAGTTTTCTTAAGGATCATTATAATATTCTTTATGAAAGAAATAAAATTACAAGTGGTTTTCTTATAAATGGTCTCTACCAGTTACATATTGATATTTCTATTTTTAATATCGAGCAAAACGTGAATGCCATAAGATCAAAATGACCTAGGGATAGTCTAAATAATAGGTATCTTTGGCATCTTAGGGTAGGTCATATAGCCGAAGACAGGGTTAATAAATTGAAGAAATTCGGGCTATTGAGTTTGTTGACTTTCGAGTCAATTCTGATTTGTGAATCATGCCTTCATGGCAAAATGACCAAGCTTCCTTTTGTAGGACATGGGAAAAGGGCCATAGACCTACTTGTCCTACTACATACTAATATATGTGGCCTATTTGATATGCTAGTCAAGGATAATTATGTCACTTCATCACCTTTATCGATGACTTGTCTCGGTACGGGTATGTGTATTTGATGCGATACAAGTCTAAAGCTTTTGAAAAGTTCAAGAAATTTAGATTCAAAGTGGAAAAATAAATAGAAAAATCCATTAAGGTTCTTCGATCAGATCAAGAAAGCAAATATCTTAGTCAAAAATTTCTAGACTATCTTAAGGATAATGGTGTAGTCTTTTAATGGACTCCACTTGGAACGTCTCTACTCAACGGGATTTCAGAACGAAGAAATCAGATCTTATTAGATATGGTCTGATCCATGATGAGCTTCACAGATCTCTTTGAGTTATTTTGGGGACATAGTCTAATGAACGCTATATATTTACTGAATAGGCTTCCCTCTAAGACCGTTCCTACCACACCGTATGAGATATGGCATGGTAAGAAATCAAGTCTGAGTCATCTCAGAATTTGGGATTGTTCGGCCCATATCAAGAGACAAGAGACGGACAAATTAGAGTCTAGGTCCTTTAGAGCTCAGTTTATTGGATATCCTAAAGAGTCATTAGGATATTATTTCTATCTTCTAGAAGATCATAATGTGATTGTGAGCCGACATGCTATCTTCCTTGAAAAATAGTTTATTCTAGATGGTGGCATCAAAAGATAGATTAGACTCAGGAAGAAAGTTTTTGATGAGAAATGAGCTAAGAAACCTATGGAACCCACTCAGATTGAGCCAACCCAAATGCTACCTCCTCCACCTCGTAGATCAAGTAGAATTTCTCATTCTTTTGAAAGGAACTTAGATACTATATCAGAAGACGTAGAGAAAATGTTCCTCATAGGAAATGGAGTTCATGGTGATGATCCCAAAACTTATGATGAGGCGATATCAGATATCGACTCTAAGAAATGGTTAGAGGCGATGAGGTCAGAGATTGACTCAATGCATTCAAACCAAGTCTGGACCTTGGTAGATCCACCTGAAGGTATAGTACCTATTGGGTGTAAATGGATCTTCAAGAGAAAGATAGATATCGATGGAAATGTAGAGATATTCAAAGCAAGGCTTGTAGCGAAAGGATATAGTCAGCGCGAAGGCATTGACTATCAGGATACTTTTTCACTAGTAGCCATGCTCAAATCCATCCACACATTGCTTGCTATTGCAGCCTATTTTGATTATGAAATATGATAGATAGACGTAAAAATGACATTCTTAAATAGATATCTTAAGAAAAATATCTATATAGAACAGCCACTAAGTTTCACATCCAGTGATAATGATCACAAAATATGCAAGCTACAAAGATCCATATATGGACTTAAGCAAGCATCTCGAAGCTAGAATGCTCATTTTAATGATGTAATCAAATTGTTTGGATTCATCAAGAATGAGGAGGTGCCCTGTATTTTCAAAAAGATCAGTGAGAGTGTTGTTATCTTCCTCATACTGTACATGGATGACATCCTCCTAATTAGGAATGATATTTCTATGTTGACTACAGTAAAAATATGGTTGTCTAAGTAGTTTTCTACGAAAGATCTAGGAGAGGCATCATTTATTCTAAGAATTAAAGTCTATTGAGATGGAATGAATAGGATGCTGGGTCTTTGACAGAAAATGTACATAGAGGAGGTGCTGAAGAGGTTTAGCATGAAAAACTCCAAGAGGAGTTTAGTACCCTTCAAATATGGCATTCATCTCTCCAAAAAGATGTACCCTAGCACACCTAAGGAGATTGAACACATGAGCAAGATCCCTTATGCTTTAGCAATAGGGAGCCTCATGTATACCATGCTATGTACATGACCTGATATTGCCCATGTTGTGAGTGTCACGAGCAGATATCAATCAAATCCAGGTGAAGAGAATTGGACTTCTGTGAAATGTATCCTAAAGTACTTGAGAAGAACTAAGGATATGTTTCTAATCTTTAGTAACAAGAACTCCAGGTCCAGGGATATACAGACTCGGATTTTATGTCTGATTTAGATGATCGAAAGTCGACATCTGGAAGTCTATTATTTGTAATAATGGAGCTATCAGTTGGAAGAGTTCCAAGTAGATGGTTATAGTAGACTCCACCATGAAAGCAGAGTACATTGCTGCATCGAAGGCTTTAAAAAAGGCATTCTAGTATAAAAAATTCACCATAGAGCTCGAAGTGATGCCATCAAATGCCGTCCCTTTGTACTGCAACAATAATGGCACCATAGCCCTAGCTAAGGAGCCGAGGTCTCACCAAAAATTCAAGCATATCGAGTGGTGATACCACCTTATCCGTGATTACCTCGAGAAGAGATACATTGAGGTCAAGAGAGTCAACACTACAAATAATGCGACTGACCCATTAATAAAGCCATTGAGCCAACAGAAGATTGAAGCCCACCTTGAGAAGATGGGACTTAAATTTGTAGCCAATTTGCTTTAGATCAAGTGGAAGTTTGTTAGATGTGTGCCCTAGAAGCCAGATTGGCTAAACACTTATAATATACTTTTAAGGGTAATTTTATAATTTTGACTATAAATTAATAAAAGAATTATTTTCTATAACAGTATGTATTTAAAGTGTTTGTGATATATCCTTTGAGTTAATGATAATGATCATTCATATTTTCAAGAGTTAAAAATTTAAGACATGAATTTTCATAATTAACTCATAAACAGCTCTCGACCATTGGATCATCACGAGGATGGTGATCGATCCAGAAGGTTGGTGTACGATCGCTTTTTTAGGATAAGATGTGTCTTGAGTCTATGATGTGGAGACACCAAAGCGAGAGTATAGGTACTCGTTAGAGAACGAGGGCACTGAGCATGACCACCTTGAGCAGTCATAAGGAAGTCTACCTTCTCATTGATGATTGACTCGGTGCTATAGTGGTGTGTCTGGTTCTTTGACTTGAGGTGCATCGACAGTTCATTTTGAGGGTGTTCTAGTTTGACTACATCGTAACTCGATCTTCTAGCCATTCAAAACCTTGAGGTGTATGTTGGCTATAGCATGTTCATTGTAGGAATTGGATTGCACCAATAGGAGATTTATCTACCTCGGTAGATGAGGAACAGCTCTATGATAATCATGAGACTGAGTCCTTAAGCCCATGGCTATGGTAGAGTGAAGATGATAAAAAGAGTTTCTATTAGAGTTTCATATTGGACTCGAATTGAATGATTAATTCATACGATGGATATTGGGTTTGACGAGTTCACCTTAACCCTAATCCTGTTAGGGCTCAAGATAGAAGAACCCAATCACGCAGGTAGCTACACCAAGAGGTTTGCTTTTAGTTCTGATGGATTGCCACCATATACTGCTAGGTATCACTGATGGATTTTGAGAGCAATTAGAATGATTTAGATGATCATTCATTCTAATTATATGAATCAAAAAAGTTTTGGTCCATCGAAGGTGTTTCGATGATGTCAATGATAAAGATCATGATATATCTCATTACCATATGAAACTGAACCTAACTAAGTCACACAAATAAGGATTTGAATCTGGATGTCATCAATTAGACTAATCTAGTTCAATTGATTTGGATTAGATCCAATTAGGTTCAAGAAAATCATGCTAGCACATGATTGAGCCTAACGTTCTCCTTTTGTAATTATTTTGGTTCATCTTGGCTAAGCCAAATTTATTTGGACTCACTCAGGAACCTTGTCTTAGTCTAACTGGAGTTTGTCTAGATTAGAAAAGGATTGTCTTAATTCATTAGATGGGTTTAAGATAACACCTACCAATTCCTGTCACTTGTTAATTCCTGTTTTTGGATATAGGTCAACAGTTGACCCTAGACACTTGGACATAGGGCCATGTGTCATGCATCAATAGGAGAGCACATGGGGCTCTTGTCCTCCTACTAAAAGAGGCAAGAGAGATGGCACATGCCACCCTAGGCGTGCACCCCATTTGGATAAGAGATGGAGTCCCATACAGATGGGACTCCAGGATTTCTTGATGGGTTTAAATACCTAGGCATCAAAAACTTTTGCTTTATCCAGTCTTGGCACCACCTATGTGGATTTTTGAGGGACTCTCAACTAATTGGATCAATTGACATCATCCCATCAATTAGATTTAGATTTGATTGAATGAAGGCCTCTGATTAGTTGGGATGATGTGGTACTGCATGGCGCAGCAGGGTCTATTTAAACTCTATCTGTGCCTAGGGTTTAGAACTCTTGCATAATTCCCACACCCCAAGATTGCCTCTCTCTCTCTCTCTCTCTTCCATGCCCCATCTGATCCTCTCTCTCTCCTATCCATGCCCAAGGAGTTGGGCATAGGTTCAAGTACCATCCGAGGAAGAAAGACACCCAGATCAGGAAGAAGGCAGCACTGTTGAAAGAGATGAATGCTACTTCTTCAAAAAAAGTTTTGAAGAACTTCAAGATTAGATCCATATTTGATTTTTGAATTGGTGATTTAGAAGGAGAACACCTCCAGATCCTGCTTGAGTGGACATCGGTAGAGGCTAGATGCGCGCGTGGCTCCTTCCAGAACCTCAGGATCAGTCAAAATCATCATAGGATAATTTGATTATCCAAAATAAGGTATGAAATTAAATTAGATTTAATTTAATTTTTTTTTTTTAATATTAGATCTTTAGGATCAAATTCAAGATGTCTTAGATCTAATTAGGATCATAGAAAATTTTTTGAAATGCTCTTTCAGATCCAATCAGATCTTACCATTTATGTGCAAGAAAAATAAGGTTTTTCCTTCAGGTAAACCTTGATGGAGTCATTGCCGAATACGTGCTGCGCTTCAAATTTTCTATAATAAATAATGAGGCTGAATATGAAACTCTAATTGTAGGATTAAGAATAGCCAAAGAGTTAGAAGTAAATCAGCTCTAAGCTTACAGTGATCCCCAATTGATGGTCGGACAAGTTAGTGCTAATTATGAAGCTTGGGAGGAAGGCATGATAAAATATCTTAAGAAATTAAAGAACTTTACTCCAGCCTTCGATAGTTTTAATGTTCAACAGATTCCAAGAGCAGAAAATATTAGAGCCGATCTTCTTTCTAAGCTAGCTACACTTGCACCGAATGAATTACCAAAAGAAGTCTTCTTTGAAGTTCTGAAATGCCCAAGTTCGGAGGAGTCACGGTTTGTGATGCAAATCGACCATGAACCTTGCTGGATCGACCTGCTAGTTGCTTATCTCAAGGATAGAACTCTTCCTTTTGATCCAAAAGAAGCTCAAAAACTAAGAAATCAGACCTTCCAGTATGTTCTATATGAAAATAAGCTATATAAAAGATCATACTCTTTACCACTGTTGAGATGTCTCTAATCTTCTGAAGTTGATTTTGCATTATGGGAGGTACATAAAAGAATCTACGAAAATTATTTAGGGGCCAGATCTTTATCTCATAGACTACTTCGGCAGGACAACTATTGGCCAACAATGTGTCATGATTCAATAGAATATGTCAAAAAATATGATCGATGTCAAAGGAATGCTAATATTCAAAAATAGCCAACTTCTAAGCTTGCCCCCTTGAGTGCCCCATGGTCGTTTGTACAATGGGGAATGGACGTACTCAGACCTTTTCCATGGCATCCAGATAGTGAAAATTTCTTCTAGTAGCAATCGATTACTTTACGAAGTGGGTCAAGGCTGAGCCTCTAGCAAAGATCATCGAAGCTAAAGTATAGGACTTCATCTAAAAATCAATTATTTATAGATTTGGTCTGTCTTGAGCTCTCATAATTGATAATGGGCGATAGTTTGCTGGAACGAAATTCATCGAGTTCTATAAAGATCTGAACATATCTCATAATTTTACATCAGTAGCCCATCCATAAGTAAACGGCGAGGCCAAGGTAACCAATAGAACCCTACTGTAAGGTATCAAAGCAAGACTTGAGAGAGCAAAAGGAACTTGGGTAGATGAACTCTACCATGTACTCTTGGCATACCAAACTACCCAAAGACTGCTAACTGAAGAGACTCCATTCATCTTGGCCTTCAAACCAAAAGTAGTTATCCCGATAGAGCTCAAACTTCCATCAGCATGAGTTATGGCGTTCAATGAGTAGCAAAACTCATAGGATCTTAGAGTTAACCTCGACTTATTGAAAGAAAAAAGAAAAGAAGTTGAAGTTCAGATGGCAGCCTACAAGCAGAAAGTAGCCCGCTACTATAACTCTAAGGTCAGAGGTAAAGTATCCAAAGTGGGGGACTTGGTACTTCGACGTGCAGCTATGTCACAATCTTAGAACCAAGAAAAGCTTGCACCAAATTGGAAAGGCCTGTATGAAGTTAAGGAGGTTGTCCTGGAACTTATTACTTGAAGGAGCTTGGAGGGGCAACACTCCCACGATCCTGAAATTCAGAGAACTTGCGAATGTATTACCAGTAATCTTATCTTAATAGAATTTTCTCATTTCAATATCTCTGTCCTTTGGTGCAAAATTGTATAATGACTGGAAATGGCTTAACCAAACTTCATTCTTGAACAAAAATGAAGACCTCTGATCATGTAAGACAGAAGGAGGGGAGAGGCCCTTTCAACGGTCCTTTTGCACCTCTACTGTCCTGCTAGAAATAGGAGGAGAACCTCATCCTAACATGAGTGAAATAAAGACCTTCAATCATGTAAGACAGGAGAAGGAGAGAGGTCCTTTCAACGGTCCTTTTACACCCCTACTGTTCTATTAGGAATAGAATGAGAACCTCATCCTAACATGAGCGAAATGAAGACCTTCAATCATGGAAGATAGGAGGAGGGGAGAAACCATTTCAATAGCCCTTTTGCGCCCCTACTATCCTATTAGAAATAGAAGAAGAGCCTTATCCTAACATGAGCGAGACAAAGACCTCCGATCGTGTAAGATAAGAGGAGGGGAGAGGTCCTTTCAACGATCCTTTTGTGCTCCTACTGCCCTATTAGGAATAGGAGGAGAACCTCATCCCTAACATGAGTGAAATGAAGACCTCCGATCGTGTAAGATAGGAGGAGAGGAGAGGCCCTTTCAATGGTCCTTTTGCATCCCTACTATCCTATTAAGAATAGAAGGAGAACCTCATCCTAACATGAGCGAAATGAAGACCTTTGATCGTGTAAGACAAGAGGAGGGGAGAGGTCCTTCCAACGATCCTTTTGTGCTCCTACTGTCCTATTAGGAACAAGAGGAGAACCTCATCTTAACATGAGCAAAATAAAAATCTCGGGTTACTTAAGACAGGAGGAGGGGAGAGGACCCTGCGATGGCCCTTCAGGTGACCCCACTAACCATGTCAGGAATAAGAGGAGAATCTCATCCTAATATGAATGAAGATCTCTAGTCACTTAAGATGGGAGGAAGATCTCATCCTAACAAAGAGACAAAGAAAAACCAATTCCATCAGGAACATGAGAAAGACCTCGTCCTAATAGGAGAAGAGGGACAAAGCCAACTATGTTAGAAATAGGAGAAAAATTGCATCCTAACATAGATAAGGACCTCCGACAGGAGAAGAACACCTACCAACAATTATTTCAATAAAAGATGAGGTGAAGAAAATGGCAAAAACAACAGACGACAAATCCATGCAAGATAAAGAAATAATTGAGGAAAACTTCATTCTATTAAAAATTGGTGTCTATTACAAAGGTCCGCAAGATCCTATACAAAAAAAAGAGAGAAGAGAAGAGAGAAAGAAAAATAAATAAAGTCGTAAGAGGACAAAGAATCCTCAGACTTCGGGCTACCGATTCCTGCCACCACCAAAAATTGCTTCAAACTGATAATTTCTTCTTCAAGTTCTCTCCTTTTTAGTAGATGCTCCACAAATGATCTATTGGCTCACTGAAAATTATCCTTGGACTCCCACAGCTACCTTCTTAGGACCTCCGACTCGGCCTCCGCAACCTTAATGGCTTGACGCTCATATGTCATTTGGATCTTCAGCTATTGAAGTTTGGCCTTATCCTTCTCGTACGATGCTGAAAGATCACTAAAAAATTTCTATAGAAAAGTAAGTTGCTCTGACTCTTTGCTAACACCAGCCTGCTGGCTATCGACTAACTGCCTCTGAAGATGGGTCACTTAGTCTCTAGCCATCTTAAGCTCATGCTCAAGTTTAGACATTTTCTCCACCCAACATACTCTATAACTGTTGTGCCAAGTTTTGGCATCCTGAAGTTGCCTTTGGAGTTTCAAAAATTTCTTCGACCAATCCCAGTCTACCATGCCTTCTTAGAAGACCATGGCAAGCTTCCTTTTAATAGTAAAATTTTTTTCTTTTGCCGCGTTAAGCTTAACATCAAGGAAGCTGGCTTTGGCTATTAAAGACCAAGTCTTCTCACTAGCACACTTTTTGGTCTCTTCGAGCTCAACTTCAAAATCTCTTTTCTTTCTAATATAATTCATAGAATCCGTTTTGAGCACTTGGCATAAGCGAGTAACCTCGATCATTAACTCTAAGTAGTTTTTTCCCAACTTTTGAAGTTCACCTTCAACCTTCTTTAACTTCTTTTTCAGTTGATGAACTTTTTTTTTCAAGTTTTTTGCAATGGATCTTAAAGGGATGCCCTCGGGTAGCAGCATAGCTTTGATCAAAAAAAGAGGGTTAGGACTTTGCTCGTCAGAAGAGTTTTGAATAACAAACACCACAATACGAGTATGAAATTTAATTCACTTTCATTACATTAACAAAATGTTTGAATACATTAAAAGGAAAAAAGAAAAAGTATAAGTCATCAAAAGTTTTCAATCTTGATCGGTATAGTAGCAGATGAGGTTAGTACAAGAGCAGGCTTGGAGACTGCAATTGCAGGTTTAGAAGCTTCAGGGGCAAGCTTGATGGCAAGAGAGGCAACACCAGCATGAAGGAAAAAACCTATTTCTCGATTCGTTCAGATCTGATTGGATCATGAGGGATATTTCAAAATTTTTTTCTCTGAGATTCTAATCAGATTTGAGACTTCTTAAATCAGATCTTATTGATCTAATAATAAAAATAAAATAAAAATTAAATCTAATTTAATTATATCTTTATTTTAGATAATCTAATTATCCTGTGATGATTCCGATGTTTGCATGAGGTTCTGGATATAACCACGCAAGCGTCTGGCCTCTACCAGTATCCACTCGAACAGAATCTAAAGATCTTTTCCTTCTTAATCAATCTACCAAAAATTAGATCTAGATCTAATCTTGAAGGTCTTCAAAATTGCTTTTGAAGAACAGTCATTGTTTCTTATAGCAGTACTGCCTTTTTTCTTTCCTGGCGCCTTTTACTTGCTTGGATCGCACCTTGTTCATGCCCAAAAGCCCTTGGGCATGGAGAGGAGAGAGAGGACTAGAGAATGGCATGGAGAAGGAGGGAGAGAGGCTATTTTGCATGGGCTAAAGGAAGAAGCATTAAATTCTAAGCGTAAATAGGGTTTATATAGACCTTGCTGCACCATGCAGTGCCACATCATCCTGGCCAATCACGACCCACTGTGCAATCAGATCTAAATCTAATTGATGGGATGAGATCATCTGATCCAATCAAATGAGAGACCCTCAAAACCCTCCTAAGGTGGTGCCAAGATTGGGTCAAACAAGACTTCTTGGTGCCACATAGTTTAATCCTCTGAAGCAACCTAGAGTCCCATCTATATGGGACTCTATCTTTTATCCTCATAGGGAGCATGCATCCCTAGGCATGTGCCCCCTTCTTATCTACTTTTTAGTAGGGGGACAAGTGCCTAGGTACTCTCCTATGGGTGCATGACATATGGGCAGATGTCTAAGGATCCAGGATAAACATTTGACCAATGTTCGAAAATAGGAATTAGCAGATGCCCAAAAATGGCTCATAAATTAAGATAATCTTTTTCTAACCTGGACAAGTTCTAGTCAGATCAAGTAAAGGTTCCTAAGTGAGCGCAAACATATTTGGCTTAGTCGAGACAAGCTTTAATGATTGTTAAAGAAGAACATTAGGCACAATCGTGTGCTAGCACGATTTTCTTGAACCAAATTGAATCTTATTCAAATCAATTGAACCAGTTTAGTCCAATTGATGACATCCAGATCCAAACCCTTGTTTGTGTGATCCAGTTAGGTTTAGTTCCGTATGGTAATGGGATATGTTGCGATCTCTATCATCGACATCATCAAAATACCTTCTGATGGATCAGAACTTTTCCAATTCAGACAACTAGTATGAACGATCATCCAAATCATTCTAATTGCTTCCAAAATCTGCCAATGACATCTAGTAGCATATGGTGACAATCCATCAAAACTAAAAGTGAACCTCTCAGTGTAACTACCTGTGTGATTAAGTTTCTTTATCTTGAGCTCCAACCGTATTAGGGTTAAGGTGATCTCATCAAATCCTAATTTTCATCATATGAATTAATCATTCGATTCAAGTCTAATATGAAAATACTAATAGAAACTCTTTCTATTATTTCACTTTACTATGGCCATGGGCTTATGGACTTGATTCTCATGATCATCATAGGGCTGCTCCTCATCTATCGAGATAGATAGATCCCCTATTAGTGCAATCCAATTTCTATAATGAACATGCTATAGCCAATATAAACCTCAGGGTTCCGAATGGCTAGGAGATCGAGTTATGGTGTAGTCAAACTATACACCATCAAGGTGAACTGTTGATGCACCTCAAGTCAAAGAACCATATACACAACTGCAGCTTCAAGCCAGTCATCAATGAGAAGGTAGACTTCCTAATGACTGCTCGAGGTGGTCACGCTCAGTGTCCTCATTCTCTAACGAGTATCTGTACTCTCGCTCTGGTGTCTCTACACCATAGACTCAAGACTCATCTATTATAAAGAAGCGATTGTACACCAACCTTTCGGATCAATCACCATCCTCATGATGATCCTACGATCAGGAGCATTTTATGAGTTAATAATGAAAATTTATGTCTTAAATTTTCAACTCTTAAAAATAAGAACTATCATTGCCATTAACTCAAGAGATATATCACAGACACTAAATACACATTGTAATAGAAAATAACCTATTTTATTATTTATAGTCAAAATTATAATTTTGCCCTTAGAAGTGTATAACAAGTGTCAGCCAATTTTGGCTTCTAGGGCACATATATCTAACAAACTCCCACTTGATCTAAAGTCAATTAGCTAGAAATCTAAGTCCCATCTTCTCAAGATGGGTTTTAATCTTCTGCTGGCCCAACGGCTTTGTAAGTGGGTCTATCGCATTACCTATAGAGTTGACTCTCTTGACCTTGACATAATCTTTCTCGAGGTAATCACGGATGAGATGATATCACCGCTCAATGTACTTGGATTTCTGGTGAAACCTCATCTCCTTAGTAAGGGCTATGGTGCCATTATTGTCGTAGTACAGAGGAATGGCATCACTCTGATCTCTATGATGAATTTGTTATACTAAAATACCTCCTTCATAGTTTCTAATGCATCAATGTACTTTGCTTCCATGGTGGAATCTGCTATCACTGTCTACTTGGAACTCTTTCAACTGACAGCACTACCATTACACACAAATAGACTCCCAGATGTTGACTTTCGATCATCTATATCAGACATAAAATTTATGTCTATATACCCCTGGACTTGGAGTTCTCCATTACCATAAATCAACAACATATTCTTAGTTCTTCTCAAGTACTTAAAGATACATTTCACAGAAGTCCAATGTTCTTCACCTAGATTCAACTGATATCTGCTTGTCACACTCACAGCATGGGCTATATTAGGTCGGATACATAACATGACATACATGAGGCTTCCTATTGCTGAAGTATAAGGGATCTTGCTCATGCATTCTATCTCCTCAGGTGTGCTAGGACACATCTTCTTGGAGAGATGAATGCCATATCTGAAGGGTACCAAACCCCTCTTGGAGTTTTTCATGCTAAACCTCTTTAGCACTTCTTCTATGTACATCTTCTGCGAAAGACCTAGCATCCTATTCTGTCTATCTCTATAGACCTTAATTCCTAGAATGAAGGATGCTTCTCCTAGATCTTTCATGGAGAATTCTTGTGATAACCACATTTTAACTATGATCAACATGAGAATATCATTTCCAATAAGGAGGATATTATCCACGTACAGTACAAGGAAGACAACAGCGCTCTCACTGACCATTTTAAAAACACATGATTTCTTGTCAATTTTTATGAAACCAAATAATTTGATCACATCATTAAATCAAGTATTTCAGCTTTGAGATGCTTGCTTAAGTCCATATATGGACCTTTACAGCTTGCATACTTTGTGATTAGTATCACTAGATGTGAAACCCAATGGTTGTTCTATATAGATATCTTCCTTAAGATATTCATTAAGAATGATGTTTTCACGTCCATTTTCCATATTTTATAATCAAAATAGGCTGCAATAGTAAGCAATGTGCGAATGAATTTAAGCATGGCTATTGACGAAAAGGTATCCTGATAGTCAGTGCCTTAGTGCTAACTATAATCTTTTATCACTAGTCTAGCTTTGAATGTCTCTACATTCCCATCTGCACCAATCTTTCTCTTGTAGATTCATTTACACCCAATAGGTACTATACCTTCTGATGGATCTACGAAGATCCAGACTTGGTTTGAGTGCATCGAGTCAATTTCTAACTTCATTGCCTCTAACTATTTCTTAGAGTCGATATCTGATATCACCTCGTTATAGGTTTTGGGATCATCAACATGAACTCCATTACCTACGAAAAATATTTTTTCTACTTTCTCTAAAATAGTACCTAAGTACCTCTCAGGGGGACGAAAAATCTTTTCCGATCTTCGAGGTGGAGGAGGTAGTGATTCTATTGGCTCAACCTGATTTGGTTCCCAAGGATCCTTAGCTTTTTTCTCTTAGGAGAGATTTCTCCTCTAGCTTGATCTGCTTTTCAATGCCGCCATCTTGAATAAACTATTTTTCAAAAAAGATGACATATCGACTCACAATCACATTGTGATCTTCTGGAATGTAGAAATAATATCCTAATGACTCTCTAGGATATCCTATGAATCGAGCTCTAAAGGACCTATAGTCTAACTTGTCTGCTTGTTGTCTTTTGACATGAGTCGGACAACTCCAAATTCTGAGATGACTCAGACTTGATTTCTTACCATGTCATATCTCATACGGTGTGGTAGGAATGATTTTAGAAGGAACTCTATTCAGTAAATATATAGCAGTTAACAAACTGTATCTCCAAAAAAATTAGGAAGGTTTGTGAAGCTCATCATGGATCGGACCATATCTAATAGGGTCTGGTTCCTCCATTCTGAAATCTCATTGAATTGAGGTGTTCCAGATGGAGTCCATTGAGAGACTATGCCATTCTGCTTGAGATAGTCCAAAAATTTTCGACTAAGATATTCACCTCCTCGATCTGATCGAAGAATCTTAATGGGTTTTTCAGTTTGCTTTTCTACTTCATGTCTGAATTCTTTAAACTTTTCAAAGACTTCAGACTTATGTCTCATAAGATACACATACCCATACCGAGATAAATCATCGATGAAGATTATGAAGTAGACAAAATTGCCTCTAACCGACACATCAAATGGGCCGCACACATCAGTATGTACTAGGGCAAGTAAATCCATAGCCCTTTCCCCATGTCCCACGAAAGAGAGTTTAGTCATTTTGCCATGAAGACATGATTCATAAATTGGATATGACTCGGAAATCAATGGACTCAATAGATCAATTTTCTCCAATTTGTTAACTCTATCTTCTGCTATATGACCTAGTCTAAGGTGCCATAGATACCTATCATTTGGACTATCCCTAGGTCATTTTGATTTTATGGCATTCACATTTTGCTCAATATTAAAAATAGATACATCAATATGTAACTAGTAAAGATCGTTAATAAGAAAACCACTTGCAATTTTATTTCTTTCATAAAGAATGTTATAATGGTCCTTAAGAAAACTAATTACATAGCCTTCTAGTGCTAAACATAAAATAGAAATCAAATTGCTACTTGTTGTAGGCACATAATAACAATCTTTAAGTACTAAATCTAAATCAGATGGTAGTCAAAGAGGGTAGGTTTCCACGACCACAACAGCAACCCTAGCTCCATTTCCAATGCATAGGATCATCTCACCATCCCTCAGCCTCTTGCTATCCTTAAGACCCTACATGGAAGTGCACAAATAAGCACAAGAACCAGAGTCAAGCACCCAACTGGATGCATAAAAAATCATAAGGTTAGATTCAATAACGAGAATACCTCCAGAAGGACCTACCTCCTTCTTATTCTTCAGGGTAGCCAGGTATGTAGGGTAGTTCCGCTTCCAGTGGTCGTTAGTATTGCAATGAAAATACTTTTCTTTATCAGCGGCCTTCTTCTTTATCTCTGTCTTCTTTTTCTTTCCTTTTTCCACCTTCTGCCTTTTCACGGACTTCTTCTTCTTTTCAAAAGACTTTCTCTTGGAAGAAGTTCATTCTATAGCAAATACTAAATCTTTAGAACCTTTCATTGAAAGCTCAACAGTCACCAGCATATTCATAAGCTTGGCTAGAGTATTTTGAAGTTTATGCATATGGTAGTTTATGATGAACTGCCCATATGCATCAGTCAAGAATTATAAAATTATATCATTCTGCAGATCTAGATCCAACTTCACTCCGAGCTTCTCATTCTCTTACAAGTCCTTGATCATCATTAGATAATGATCTTATACTGCCCATCATGTATTTCAGCCTTGAATAGTCATTTAGTGAACTGATATTTGGTTGCGCAACTCTGTTCACCAAACATCTCTTGCAGGTGAGCCAACATTTGGTGGGCAGTCTTGATATCTTCATGTTGGCACTGAAGCTCATCAAACATCAAACCCAACATGTAGTATCTAGTCTTGTTATCTTCGTCCGTCCACTTATCAAGAGATGCTTTCTGTTCAGTAGATGGATGAGCTAATAAGGTGGGGAGATTCTGATCCAATACATGAGTTAACTTCTCGAAACTCAAAATGATTTTGAAGTTCTAGAGCCAATCCTTGTAATTGGGTTCAGTTAGTTTATGGGTGTCCAAGATACGTGCTAGTGGGTTGGATGCAGATATTTTACTTTTTCTGTAGAGAGTCAAAGTTTCTAGCTAGATATTATAATTAAGACTTGACCAATTTATTTAGAAGTTTAATTTTTAAATAAATTAGCTTCCATTATTTTCTCAAATCCCTACACTTTCTCTATAGAGATGCAAAAATCTTCACGATTATAAATTTCTAATGGATGGTGCAGTCCCACTAACTGACTCATCACCTCACCTAACAATTATTTATGATGGGTTAGCCAATGAGTGGATAACTCTTGTCCAATGATTCTCTAATCATGGTGCATCCAAACTTGATCTCTAATTCATGAATCTAATCATGCCCAAATTATTGATCCACTCCTTAGTTAAGTCAGACCCACTATTTGTATAAATTGAATTTGTAATTGGGTCTCTCACCGTATCTAGAATATTGAGCCTAATTTATCCTCCAACCTAAAGCATCCAATGTCTAATAGATATGGTTGCATCTTTCCAGTGCAACTGAACCACTGTGACTCATTGAGAACAATCAACCTCGGAAAGGGCTTGCATATCTACAATGGTGGAAGATCTTAGACTTAATTTTTTCTTAGGAAGATTTGATTTAGGTCTCTTTAACTTGACTTATAATAGCCATAACAATTATGACTAACCTAGTGGCATCAATTAGCTCGGGTTGTCAACCACCTTAGATCAGGACTGGGTCAACAAATATGGCTAGGTAAGTGAGATCGATGGAAGGGATATGCCATTAACTCGACAAGAACGTATTCGAGTCGAGTAGCTTCCAATTAAAAATCTGTCGATCATTTCTGCTAGACTTACCTTAGATACCAAATTGTTGAGCCAAAACCAATCAAGTTAGCCTACAATCCAGACACTAACCACTGAGTCTAATTAGGTCTTAGCTTGATCGATCACTCAAGTGATTCGATCTTGACCCAGACTTAATCCTATTAGGCTAGTCAATTTAAGTACTCTTGATCCCATCTAACCAACTCTTGATTTAGTTTGATCAACCACTAGACCTAATTGAGCTACCCAAGCCTGATCCCAATTTTATGAATATATCTTAAATCTAAAAATTTTTAATTTTTAGACTTAACATATTTCATAATCTTAATTCTTAATTAAGTTTAGGGTTTATAAATAAAATATGTAAATAAAATTTTAGGATTTCAGGATCTAGGGTTTTGCAGAAAATAAGTTTTAGGTTTCTAATTAAGGACGAATGCACAGCACCCCTAACATCAGAAGAACATCCCATCGAATGAAAGAAGAGAGCATTTAAATCCTACTTTGTTCTTATGATCGGACGGCCAAGGGGAATACCTTTATCAGAAATATGAAAACTATAAAACTAATTAGATCTACATCATATATTTTATATATAAAAAATTGATCTAACTATAAACTTATTTTGCATACATCTTCATATATCATATCATGCATATTTTCAGATCTAAATTATCTCATAATCATCTTAAAAATTAAATTTAAATTGATCATATCAAATTAAAATCTATTCTAGATAATTATGTAGAACTATTTTACAACTAGTCTAAACATGCATTCATCATATCTCATATGAACAAAAATTAAATAACTTTATTTTTTATTTTTTAGATCTTATTATAATATTTATAATATTAAAAAATAATAAATAAATAGATCTAAAAAATTATAACTAATCAAATTAAATTATGATCATGCTAGACTATACATAGAATAATTCTATTCTATAACTAGTCATGCACCTTGTACAACTTAGATCTAAATTATTAAATTTTTTTAATTTTTTATTTCAGATCCAATCACATCTAATGTGACATCTAAGGTCATCAAATTATTAGATCAAAATTAAAATAAAATTAGATCTAATGAAAAATGCAACCTGGCTCTGATACCAGTTGAAGGGAAAACCTAGTTTTTCGGGTTAGGTTCGTTCAGATCTGATTGGATCAAGAGAGATATTTCAAAATTTTTTCTCTTGAATCTAGATTAAATCTAAGACTTTTCACATTTAATATTATTGATCTAATAAAATAAAATAAAAAATAAATTAAATCTAATTTAATTTTATCTTATTGCGGGTAATCTGATTACCCTATAATGATCCTGATGTCTGCCTGAAGTTCTAGATCTAGCCACGTAAGTGCTTGGTCTTTAGCGATATACACTCGAATAGGATCTAGAGATCTCCTTCTTTTTTATCACTTTTCCAAAAATCAAATCTGGATCTAATTTTGAAGATCTTCAAAACTTCTTTCGAAGATGTGAGTTGTCTCTTGCAGCAGTGCTGCATTCCTCCTTTTTCTGTCGCCTTTCTCTTGCTTGGATCGCAGCAAACTTATGCCCAAAAATTCTTGGGTGTGGATAGGAGAGAGAATACCTAAAGGTGGCATGGAGGAGGAAGAGGGACAGCCTTGTGGCATGGGCAATGGGTCAAGCATCTTTGATCTTGGCACAGATAGGATTTTTATATATCCTATTGCGCCATGCAGTACCACATCATCTCGACCAATCATGATTGTTTGTGCAATCAGATCTAAATCTGATTGGTGGGATGACATCATCTAATCCAATCAAATGAGAGCCCTCTAAATCATTCTTAGATGGCACCAAGACTGAGTCAAAGCAGTCTTCTAGGCACCATCCAAGTAGAATCCCCGAAGCAATTGGAGTCCCATTTATACGGGACTCCAGATGCTTTATCCATAGGCACATGCCTCTCTAGGCATGCACCCCTTATCCATCTACTTTTTAGTAGGTGGACTGGTCCAAGAACTCTCTCCTATGATGGCTTGACACATGGGCAGATGTCTAAGTGACAAAAGTCAATATTTGACCAAATGTCCGAAATAAGATTTAGTAGGTGACGAAAAATGATAGGTGTTGTCTCAAATTCATCTCTTAAATTAAGATAATCTTTTTTTGACCCAGACAAGCTCCAGTTAGACCAAGTAAAGGTATCTAAGTAAGCCTAGATATATTTGACTCAGTTGAGATAAATTTTAATGATAATTAAAGAAGAACATTAGGCTCAATCATGTGCTAGCACGATTTTCTTGAGCCTAATTGAAACTAATTCAAATCAATTAAATTGGGTTAGTCTAATTGATGATATCTAGATCGAAATTCTTATTTGTGTGATCTAGTTAGATTCAGTTCTATATGGTAATGAGATATGTCACGATCTCTATCATCGACATCATCGAAACACCTTTCGATGGATGAGAATTTTTCTGATTCAGACAACTAGTATGATTGATCATCTAAATCATTCTAATTGCTCTCAAAATCCACCAGGGACACCTAGCAGCATATGGTGGCAATCCATCAGAATTGAAAATGAACCTCTCGGTGCAGTTATCTATGTGATTAAGTTCTTCTATCTTGAGCCTCGACTAGATTGGGGTTAAGATAATCTCATCAAACCCTAATATCCATCAAATGATTAATCATTCGATTCAAGTCCAATGTGAAAACCTTAATAGAAACTCTTTCTATTATTTTACTCTGCAATGTCCATGGGCTTATGGACTTGATTCTCATGATCATCATAGGGCTACTCCTCATCTATCGAGGTAGATAGATTTTCTATTGGTGCAATCCAATTCCTACAATAAACATGCTATAGCCAACATACACCTCAAGATTTCAAATGGCTAAAAGATCGAGTCATGGTATAGTCAAACTATAACATCCTCAAGGTGAACTGTCGATGCACCTCAGATCAAAGAACCAGACACACAACTGTAGCTTCGAGCCAGTCATTGATGAGAAGATAGACTTCCTAATGACTGCTCGAGGTGGTCACGCTCAGTGCCCTCGTTCTCTAACGAGTACCTGTACTCTCGCTCTGGTGTCTCTACACCATAGACTCAAGACTCATCTACTATAAAAAAATGATTGTACACCAACCTTCTAGATCAATCATATCCCATGATGATCCTACGGTCAGGAGCATTTTATGAGTTAATAATGAAAATTCATGTCTTAAATTTTCAACTCTTGAAAATAAGAGCTATCATTGCCATTAACTCAAGAGATGTATCACAGACACTAAATACATATTATGTAGAAAATAATCTATTTTATTATTTATAGTCAAAATTATAATTTTGCCCTTAGAAGTGTATAACAAGTGTCAGCCAATTCTGGCTTCTAGGGCATATATATCTAATAAATTGTTAGATATGTGTGCCGTAGAAGCCAGAATTGGCTGACACTTGTTATACACTTCTAAGAAAAAAATTATAATTTTGACTATAAATAATAAAATAGATTATTTTCTATCATAATTTATATTTAGTGTTTGTGATACATCACTTGAGTTAATGGCAATGATGAAGGAAAAATCCTGTTTCCCAAGTCAGGTTCATTCAAATCTGATTTAACCAAGAAGAATATTTCAAAAATTTTTCTCTTAGATCTAAATTAGATCTATTATTTTTCAGATCACATTTGATGGATCTAATAAATTAAATTAAATTAAATTAAATTAGATTTAATTTATACCTTATTCTTGGGTAATCTTATTACCCTATGATGATCCTATTAATTGCCTGAGGTTCAAGATGTAGCCACGCAATCGCCTGGCCTCTACCGGTATCCACTTGGACAGAATTTGGATATCTCCTCCTTCTCAATCTTTTCTCTAAAGATCATATCTAGATCTGATCTTGAAGATCTTCAAAATAACTTTTGAAGATTCGATGTCGTCTCTTGCAGCAATGCTGCCTTCTTCCTTTCTTATCGCCTTTCTCTTGCCTGGATCACACCAAACTGAAGCCCAAAGCCCCTTGGATGTGGAGAGGAGAGAGAGGATCAGAGGTAGGTATGGAGGAGAGAGGGAGATGGCTATGTGGTGTGGGCAAGGGGAGAATCTCTCTAAACCTAGGTGCAGATAGGATTTATATAGATCCTGCTGCGCCATGCAGTGCTACATCATCCTGGCCAATCACATCTCTTCGTGCAATCAAATCTAAATCTGATTAGTAGAATGATATCACCTAATCCAATCAGATGAGAGCCCCTCTCCAACATCGCTAGGTGGCACCAAGATTGGTCAAAGTAGAGTTTTAGGCGCCACCTAAGTTTATTCCATGAAGCAATCTGGAGTCCCATCTGTATGGGACTCCAGGCATCATTTTCCTTGGGTGCACACCTCCTTAGGTGTGCACCCTCTCCTTTCCTCTTTCTAGTAGGAGGACAAACCCCCATCTGCTCTCCTATGGGTGCATGACATATGGGCAGATGTCTAAGTGTCAAAGGTCAACGTTTGACCAAAGTCAAAAGATAAGAATTAGCAGATGATGGAAAATGGCAAGTGCTGTCTCAAATTTATCTCATACATTAAGACAACTCTTTTCTAACCTAGACAAGCTCCAGTCAGACCAAGTAAAGGTACCTAAGTGAGTCCAAATATTTGGCTCAGTCAAGACAACATTTAATTATTGTTGAAGGAGAACTTTAGGCTCAATCATGTGCTAGCATGATTTTCTTGAACCTAATTAAATCTAATTCAAATCAATTGAACTAGGTTAGTCCAATTGATGATGTCCAGATCCAAACCTTTATTTGTGTGATTCAGTTAAATTCAATTCTGTATGGTAATGAGATATGTTGTGATCTCTATTATCGACATCATTGAAACACTTTCAATGGATCAGAACTTTTTTAATTCAGACAACTAGAATGATCGATCATCCAAATCATTCTAATTGCTCCCAAAATCCATAAGTGACACCGAGTAGTATATGGTGGCAATCCATCAGAACTAAAAATGAACCTCTTGGTGTAGTTATATGTGTGATTAAGTTCTTTTATCTTGAGCTTCGATCGATTTAGGGTTAAGGTGAACTCGTCAAACCCTAATTCCGTCATATGAATTAATCATTCGATTCAAGTCTGATGTGAAAAACTTAATAGAAACTCTTTCTATCATTTCACTCTACCATGGCCATGGGCTTATGGACTTGATTCTCATGATCATCATAGGGCTGCTCCTCATCTACCGAGATAGATAGATTCTCTCTTGGTGCAATCCAATTCCTACAATGAACATGCTATAGCCAACATACACCTCCGAATTTTGGATCGCTAGGAGATCGAGTCATGGTGTAGTCAAACTATAACACCCTCAAGGTGAACTTTTGATGCACCTCAGGTCAAAGAACCGACACACCACTGCAGCTTCGAGCCAGTCATTGACGAGAAGGTAGACTTTCTTATGACTGCTCGAGGTGGTCATGCTCAGTGCCCTCATTCTCTAAGGAGTACCTGTACTCTCACTTTCGATGTCTCTACACCATAGACTCAAGACTCATCTACTATAAAGAAGTAATTGTATACCAACCTTCCAAATCAATCACCATCCTCATGATGATCCTATGGTCAGAAGCATTTTATGAGTTAATAATGAAAATTCATGTCTTAAATTTTCAACTCTTGAAAATAAGAATTATCATTGCTATTAACTCAAGGGATGTATCACAGACACTAAATACACATTATGGTAGAAAATAACCCATTTTATTATTTATGGTTAAAACTATAATTTTCCCTTAGAAGTGTACAGCAAGTGTCAGCCAATTCTGGCTTCTAGGGCACACATATCTAACAAACTCCCACTTGACCTAAAGTCAATTGGCTACAAATCTAAGTCCCATCTTCTCAAGATGGGCTTCGATCTTCTGCTGGCCCAATGGCTTTGTGAGTAGGTCTGCCGCATTGTCTGCATAGTTGACTCTTTTGACCTCAACGTAACCTTTCTGAGGTAATCGTGGATGAGTTGGAATCGCCGCTAAATGTGCTTGGATTTCTAGTGAGACCTCAGCTCCTTAGCAAGGGCTGTGGCACCATTGTTATCATAGTATAGAGTAATGGCATTTGATGGCATCACTGCAATTTCTATGACAAACTTCTTATACCAGAATGCTTCCTTCGCAGCTTCTAATGCAACGATGTATTCTACTTTCATGGTGGAATCTGCTATCACTGTCTGCTTGAAACTCTTCCCACTGATAGCTCCACCATTACATACAAATAGATTCTCAGATGTCGACTTTCGATCATCTATATCGGACATAAAATTTGAGTCTGTATACCCCTGGACTTGGAGTTCTCCATTACCAAAAATCAAGAACATATCCTTAGTTCTTCTTAAGTACTTAAGGATATATTTCATAGAAGTCCAGTGTTCTTCATCTGAATTTGACTGATATTTACTCGTGACACTCACAGCATTGGCTATATTAGGTCATGTACATAACATGGCATACATGAGGCTCCCTATTGCTGAAGCATAAGGGATCTTGCTCATGCATTCTATTTTCTCATATGTGCTAAGGCACATCTTCTTGGAGAGGTGAATGTCATGTCTGAATGATATTAATCCCCTCTTAGAGTTTTTCATGCTAAACCTCTTTAGCACTTCCTCTATATACATCTTTTGTGAAAGTCCTAGCATCCTATTCGGTCTATCTCTATAGACCTTAATTTCTAGAATAAAAGATGCTTCTCCTAGGTCTTTCATGGAGAATTTTTTGGATAACTATATTTTAACTGTGGTCAACATGGAAATATCATTTTCAATAAAAAGGATATCATCTAGGTATAATATGAGGAAGACAACAGCGCTCCCACTAACCTTTCTAAAGACACATGGTTCCTTCTCATTCTTGATAAAACCAAATAATTTGATCACATTACTAAAATACGTATTCCAGCTTCGAGATGCTTGCTTAAGTCCATATATTGTCCTTTACAGCTTGCATACTTTATGATCAAAATCACTAGATCTGAAACCCAGTGGCAGTTCTATATAGATATCTTCCTCAAGATATCCATTTAGAAATATCATTTTCACATCCATTTGCCATATTTCATAATCAAAATAGGCTGCAATAGCAAGCAATGTGCGGATAGCTTTTAGCATAGCGACTAGCAAAAAAGTATCCTGATAGTCAATGCCTTTGCGTTGACTTTATCCTTTTGCCACTAATCTAGCTTTGAATGTCTCTACATTCCTATCTGCACCAATCTTTCTCTTGTAGAATCATTTACACTCAAAGATACTATACCTTCTGGTGGATCTACCAAGGTCCAAACTTGGTTTGAGTGCATCGAGTCAATTTCTAATTTCATTGCCTTTAACTATTTCTCAGAGTCGATATCCGATATTGCCTCATCATAGGTTTTGGGATCATCACTATGAACCACATTACCTACGAGGAATATTTTCTCTACTTCCTCTAAAATAGTACCTAAGTATCTCTCAAGGGAATGGAAAATCCTTTTTGATCTACGAGGTGGAGGAGGTAGTGATTGTATTGGCTCAACCTAATTTGGTTCCATTTGGTCCTTAGCTTGTTGCTCTTGTGAGACTTTCTCCTTAAGCTTGATCTGCTTTCTAATGCCACTATCTTGAATAAACTATTTTTCAAAAAAGATGGCATGTCGACTCATAATCACATTGTGATCTTTTGGAATGTAAAAATAATATCCTAATGACTCTTTAGGATATCCTATAAATTGAGCTCTAAAGGACCTATAGTCTAACTTATCGGCTTATTGTCTTTTGATATGAGCTGGACAATCCCAAATTCTGAGATGACTCAGACTTGATTTCTTACCATACCATATTTTATATGGTGTGGTAGGAATGGTTTTAGAAGGAACCCTATTCAGTAACTATATTGCAGTTAACGGACTGTGTCCCCAAAGAAAATCAGGAAGGTCTATGAAGCTCATCATGGATTAGACCATATCTAATAGGGTCCGACTCCTTCCTTCTGAAATCCTGTTGAGTTGAGGTGTTCTAGGTGGAGTCCATTAAGAGACTATGCCATTTTTTTTGAGATAGTTCAAAAATTTTTGACTAAGGTATTCATCTTCTCGATCTGATCGAAGAATCTTAATGGATTTTTTAGTTTGCTTTTCTACTTCATGTCTGAATTTTTTAGACTTTTCAAAAGCATTAGACTTGTGTCTCATAAGATACACATACCCATACTAAGATAAATCATCGATAATGGTTATGAAGTGGACAAAGTTGCCTCTAGCCGGCATATCAAATGGGCTGCACACATCAATATGTACTAGGGCAAAAAGATCTGTGGCCCTTTCCCCATATCCTACAAAAGGAAGCTTAGTCATTTTTTCATGAAGACAAGATTCACAAATTAGATATGACTTGCAAGTCAATGGACTCAATAGCCCAATTTTCTCAAATTTGTTAACCCTATCTTATGCTATATGACCTAGTCTTAGGTGCTATAGATACCTATCATTTGGACTATTCCTAGGTCATTTTGGTTTTATGGCATTAACATTTTGCTCAATTTTAAAAATAGATACATTAATATGTAACTAGTAAAGATCGTTAATAAGAAAATCACTTACAATTTTATTTCTTTCATAAAGAATGTTACAATGGTCCTTAAGAAAACTAATTACATAGTCTTCTTGTGCTAAACATTAAATAGAAATCAAATTCCTACTTGCTACAGGCACAAAATAACAATCCTTTAATACTATGTCTAAACCAGATGGTAGTCGAAGAGGGCATGTTCCCACGATCACAGCAGTAATTTTTACTCCATTTACGATGCGTAGGATCATCTCACCATCCCTCAGCCTTCTACTATCCTCAAGACCCTACATGGAAGTGCACAAATGAGCACTATAACTAGAGTCAAGCACACAACTGGATGTAGAAGAAACAGTAAGGTTGACTCAATAATGAGCATATCTCTAGAAGGACCTGCCTTCTTCTTGTTCTTCAGGGTGGCTAGATAAGTAGGGCAATTCCATTTTCAGTGGCCATCAATGTTGCAATGGAAACACTTTTCTTTGTCAGCAACCTTCTTCTTCAGTTCTATCTTTTTCTTCTTTCCTCCTTTGATCTTTTATCTTTTCACAGACTTCTTCTTCTTTTCAAAAGACTTTCTCTTGGAAGAAGTCCGTTCCACAGTAAGCATTGAGCCTTTAGAACCTTTCATAGAAAGCTCAGCAGTAACCAGCATGTTCATAAGCTCGGCCAGAGAATTTTGAAGTTTATGCATACAATGGTTCATGATGAACTATCCATATGCATCAGTCAAAGATTATAGAATTATATCATTCTACAGATCCAGGTCCAACTTCACATCAAGCTTCTCAAGTTTTTCTAAATTCTTGATCATCATCAGACAATGATCTTGGATTGACTGCCCATCACGCATTTTAGCCTTGAACAGTCATTTAGTGACTTGATACTTGGCTGTGCAACTCTGTTCACCAAACATCTCTTGTAGATGAGCCAACATTTGGTGGGCAGTCCTGATATCTTTATGTTAGCACTGAAGCTCATCAGACATCGAGCCCAATATATAGTATCTGGCTATGTTATCTTCGTTCATTCACTTATCAAGAGATGCTCTCTGTTCAGTGGATGAACGAGCTGGTAAGATAGGGGGTCCTGGTCCAATACATAAGTTAACTTCTCAAAATCCAAAATAATTTTGAAGTTCTGAAGCCAATCTTTATAATTGGATCTGATTAGTCTATGGGTGTCCAGGATACGTGCTAGTGGATTAGACACAGATATTTTTCTATAGAAAGTCAAAGTTGCTAGTTAGATATGGTAATTAAGACTTGACCAATTTATTCAAAAATTTTATTTTTAAATAAATTAGCTTTCATAATTTTTTTGGATCCCTATATTTTCTTTGTAGAGATGCAAAAATCTTCATGATTAATGATTTCTAGAGGGTGGTGCGATCCCACCAACTGACTCATCACCTCACCTTACAGTTATTGGTGATGGGTTAGCCAATAAGTGAACAACTTTTGTTCAATGATTTTCTAATCATGGTACACCCAAACTTGATCTCTAATTCATGAATCTCACCATGCCCAAAATATTGATCCACTCCTTAGTTAGGTCAAACCCACCATTTGTACAGATTGGATTTCTAATTGGGTCTCTCATTGTATCAAAAATATTGAGCTCAATTTATCCTCCAACCCATAGTATCCAATGCCTAATAGACATGGTTGCATCTTTTCGATACAACTAAACCTCTGTAACCAGCCGAGAACAATCAACCTTAGGAAGGGCCCGCATATCTACAATGGTGGAAGATCTTAGACTTAGTCTTTTCTTAGAAAGATTTGATTTAGATCTCATTAAACTAGAGTTGACATAGTCATAACAATTATGACTAGCCTAGTGGCATGGGTAAGCTTAGATTATTGGTCACCTCAGATTAGGACTAAGCCAACAAATATGGTCAGGTAAGTGAGACCGATGGAAGGGATTTTATATTAACTCGATAAGAACGTATTTGAGTCGAGTAGCTCCCAATTAAAAATCAGTCAGTCATATCTGCCAAACTTACCTTAGACACCAAATTATTGAGCTAAAACCAGTCGGATTAGCCTACAATCCAAACTCTAACCACTAAACCTAATTAGGTCTTAGCTTGATCGATCACTCATGTGATTCGATCTTGACCCAAACTTAATCTTATTAGGCTGGTCAATTTAAGCACTCTTGATCCCATCTAACCAACTCTTGATTCGGTTTGATCAATCGCTTAGACCTAATTGAGCTACCCAGTCCTGAACCCAATTTTATGAATATATTTTAAATCTAAAAATTTTTAATTTTTAGATTTAATATATTTTATAATTTTAATTCTTAATTAAATTTAGGATTCATAAATAAAATTTATAAATAAAATCCTAGGGTTTTAGGATCTAGGGTTTTACAAAAAATAAGTTTTTGGATTTTTGATTAAGGATGAATGCGCAGCACCCCTACATATCATAAGAATACCCCATCGAATAAGAGGAGAGGGCATTTAAACCATACTTTATTCTTATGACCGAACGACCAAGGGGAACGCCTTAATTAGAAATATAAAAACTATAAAACTAGTTAGATCTACATCATACATCTCATATATAAAATTGATCTAACTATAAACATATTTTGCATATATCTCATGTATCATATCATGCATATTTTTCAGATCTAAATTATCTCATAATCCTCTAAAAAATTAAATTTAAATTGATCTTATCAAAATAAATTCTATACTAGACAATTATGTAGAACTATTCTACAACTAGTCTAAACATGCATTCATCATATCTCATATGAACAAAAATTAAATAACTTTATTTTCTATTTTTAGATCTTATTAAAATATTTATAACATTATAAAATAGTAAATAAATTCATCTAAAAATTATAACTTAATCAAATTAAATTATGATCATGCAAGACTATACATAGAACTATTCTATTCTACAACTAGTCATGCATCTTACAGAACTTAGATCTAAATTATTTAATTTTTAATTTTTTTACTTTTAGATCTAATCACATCTCATGTGACCTTTAAAATTATCTAATTATTAGATTAAAATTGAATTAAAATTAGATCTAAATTATTTATAGAAACCTGGTTCTGATACTAGTTGAAGGAAAAAATCTATTTTTCAGATCAAATTCATTCAAATCTGATTTGACCAAGAGAAATATTTTAAAATTTTTTCTCTTAGATCTAAATTAGATTTGATATTTCTCATATCTAATTTGATGGATCTAATAAAATAAAATAAATTTAATTTAATTTAATTTAATTTATATCTTGTTCTTGGGCAATCTTATTATCCTATGATGATCCCGCTGATTGCCTAAGGTTCTGGTTGTAGCCACGCAAACGCCTGACCTCTACCGATATCCACTCAGGCAAAATTTGGATATCTCCTCCTTCTCAATCTTTTCTCCAAAGATCAGATCTGGATCTGATCTTAAAGGATTTCAAAATAACTTTTGAAAATTCAATGTCGTCTCTTGCGGTAGTGTAGCCTTCTTCCTTTCTTGTCGCCTTTCTCTTGCCTGGATCGCACCAAACTAAAGCCCAAAGCTCCTTGGGCATGGAGAAGAGAGAGAAGATTAGAGGTAGGCATGGAGGAGAGAGGGAGATGGCTATGTGGCATGTGCAAGGGGAGAACCTTTCTAAACCTAGGCACAGACAGGGTTTATATAAATCCTGCTACGCCATGCAGTGCCACATCATCCCGGCCAATCACATCTCTTCATGCAATCAGATCTAAATCTGATTGATGGGATGATGTCACCTGATCCAATTAGATGAGAGCCCCTCTCCAACATCCTTAGGTGGCACCAAGACTGGTGAAAGTAGAGTTTTAGGTGCCACCTAAGTTTATTCCATGAAGCAACCTAGAGTTCCATTTATGGGACTCCAGGCATCATTATCCTTAGGTGCATGCCTACCGAGGCATGCACCCCCTCCTTTTCTCTTTCTAGTAGGGGGGAAAACCCCCATCTACTCTTCTATTGGTGCATGATATATGGGTAGATATCTAAGTGTCAAAGGTCAACATTTGACCAAAGTCAAAAGACAAGAATTAGTAGGTGATGAAAAATGGCAGATGTTGTCTCAAATTTATCTCATAAATTAAGACAATCCTTTTTTGACCTAGACAAGCTCCAGTCAAACCAAGTAAAGGTACCTGAGTGAGCCCAAATACATTTGGCTCAGTCCAGACAACATTTAATGATTATTAAAGGAGAACTTTAGGCTCAATTGTGTGCTAGTATGATTTTTTTGAACCTAATTGAATCTAATTCAAATCAATTGAACTGGGTTAGTCCAATTGATGATATCCAAATTCAAACTCTTATTTGTGTGACTCGATTAGGTTCAATTATGTATGGTAATAAGATATGTCATGATCTCTATCATCGACATCATCGAAATACTTTCCAATAGATCAAAACTTTTCTGATTTAGACAACTAGAATGATCGATCATCCAAATCATTCTAATTGCTCTCAAAATCCACTAGTGACACCTAGCAGTATATCATGGCAATCAATCAGAATTGAAAATAAACCTCTTGGTGCAATTACATGTGTGATTAAGTTATTCTATCTTGAGCCCCGATCAATTTAGGGTTAAGGTGAACTCATCAAACCCTAATTTCCATCATATGAATTAATCATTTGATTCAAGTCCGATGTGAAAAACTTAATAGAAACTCTTTCTATCATTTCACTCTGCCATGGCCATGGTCTCATGGACTTGATTCTCATGATCATCATAGGATTGCTCCTCATCTACTGAGGTAGATAGATTTTCTCTTGGTGCAATCCAATTTCTATAATGAACATTCTATAGCCAACATATACCTCAGAATTTTAGATGACTAGGAGACTGAGTCATGGTGTAGTCAAACTATAACACCCTCAAGGTGAACTGTCGATGCACCTTTAGTCAAAAAATTAGATACACCACTACAGCTTCGAGCCAGTCATCGATGAGAAGATAGACTTCCTTATGATTGCTCAAGGTGGTCACGCTCAGTACCTCATTCTCTAATGAGTACCTATACTCTCTCTCCTAATGTCTCTACACCATAGACTCAAGACTCATCTGCTTTAAAGAAGCAACTGTACACAAACCTTCTGGATCAATCACTATCCTCATGATGATCCTATGGTCGGGAGCATTTTATGAGTTAATAATGAATATTCATGTTTAAATTTTTAACTCTTGAAAATAAGAATTATCATTGCCATTAACTCAAGGGATGTATCACGGATACTAAATACATATTATGATAGAAAATAATCTATTTTATTATTTATAGTCAAAATTATAATTTTGTTCTTAGAAGTGTATAACAAGTGTCAGCCAATTCTGACTTCTAGGGCATACATATCTAACAAATGATAGCTCTTATTTTTAAGAGTTAAAAATTTAAGACATGAATTTTTATTATTAACTTAAAAAATGCTCCTGACCGTAGGATCATCATGAGGATGGTGATTGATCTGGAAGATTGGTGTGCAATCGCTTTTTTATAATAGATGAGTCTTAAGTCTATGGTGTAGAGACATCGGAGCGAGAGTATAGGTACTCGTTAGAGAATGAGGGCACTGAGCATGACCACCTCAAGTAGTCATTAGAAAGTCTACCTTCTCATCGATGACTGGCTTGAAGCTGCAGTTGTGTATCTAATTCTTTGACCTGAGGTGCATCGACAGTTCACCTTAAGGGTGTTATAGTTTGAGTACATCATGACTCGATCTTCTAGCCATTCGGAACCCTGAGGTGTATATTGGCTATAGCATGTTCATTGTAGGAATTGGATTGCACCAATAGGAAATCTATCAACCTCCGTAGATGAGGAGTAGCCCTATGATGATCATGAGAATCAAGTTCATAAGCCCATGGCCATGACAGAGTAAAATAATAGAAAGAGTTTCTATTAAGGTTTTCACATTGAATTTGAATCGAATGATTTATCATATGATGGATATTAGGGTTTGACGAGATTACCTTAACCCCAATCTAGTCAGGGCTAAAGATAGAAGAACTTAATCACATAGGTAACTGCACCGAGAGGTTCATTTTCAGTTCTGATGGATTGGCACCATATGCTGCTAGGTGTCACTTGTAGATTTTGGGAGCAATTAGAATGATTTAGATGATCAATCATACTAGTTGTTTGAATCAGAAAAATTTTGATCCATCGAAATATGTTTCGACGATGTTGATGATAGAGATCATGAGAATCAAGTCCATAAGCCCATGGCTATGGCAGAGTGAAATGATAGAAAGAGTTTCTATTAAGTTTTTTACATTGGACTTGAATCGAATGATTAATTCATATGACGGAATTAGGGTTTGACGAGTTCACCTTAACCCTAAATCGATCGAAGCTCAAGATAAAAGAACTTAATCACACATATAACTACACCAAGAGGTTCATTTTTAGTTCTGATGGGTTGCCACCATATACTACTAGGTGTCACTTATGGATTTTGGGAGCAATTAGAATGATTTGGATGATCGATCATTCTAGTTGTCTGAATTAGAAAAGTTCTGATCCATTGAAAGTGTTTCAATGATGTCGAGGATAGAGATCACAACATATCTCATTACCATACAGAATTGAATTTAACTGAATCACACAAATAAAGGTTTGGATCTGGACATCATCAATTGGACTAACCTAGTTCAATTGATTTGAATTAGATTCAATTAGGTTCAAGAAAATCATGCTAGCACAAGATTGAGCCTAAAGTTCTCCTTCAATAATCATTAAATGTTGTCTTAACTGAGCCAAATATTTAGACTCACTTAGGTACCTTTACTTGGTCTGACTGGAGCTTGTCTAGGTCAGAAAAGAGTTGTCTTAATTTATGAGATAAATTTGAGACAATACTTGCCATTTTCCATCATCTGCTAATTCTTATCTTTTGACTTTGGTCAAACGTTGACCTTTGACACTTAGACATCTGCCCATATGTCATGCACCCATAGGAGAGCAGATGGGAGTTTGTCCTCCTACTAGAAAGAGGAAAGGAGAGGGTGCACACCTCGTGCACACCTAGGGAGGTGTGCACCCAAGGAAAATGATGCCTGTATGGGACTCTTGGTTGCTTCATGGAATAAACTTAGGTGGTGCCTAAAACTCTACTTTGACCAATCTTGGTGCCACCTAACGATGTTGGAGAGGGGCTCTCATCTGATTGGATTAGGTGATGTCATTCTACCAATCAGATTTAGATCTGATTGCACGAAGAGATGTGATTGGCCAGGATGATGTAGCACTGCATGGCGCAGCAGGATCTATATAAATCCTATCTGCACCTAGGTTTAGAGAGATTCTCCCCTTGCCCACACCACATAGCCATCTCCCTCTCTCCTCCATACCTACCTCTGATCCTCTCTCTCCTCTCCACATCCAAGGGGCTTTGGGCTTCAGTTTGGTATGATCCAGGCAAGAGAAAGGCGACAAGAAAGGAAGAAGGCAGCATTGCTGCAAGAGACGACATCGAATCTTCAAAAGTTATTTTGAAGATCTTCAAGATCAGATCTAGATATGATCTTTAGAGAAAAGATTGAGAAGGAGGAGATATCCAAATTCTGCCCAAGTGGATACTGGTAGAGGCCAAGCGATTGCTTGGATACATCCAGAACCTCAGGCAATTAATAGGATCATCATAGTGTAATAAGATTACCCAAGAATAAGGTATAAATTAAATCTAATTTAATTTATTTTATTTTATTTTATTAAATTCATCAAATTAGATCTAAAAAGTAACAGATCTAATTTAGATCTAAGAAAAAAAATTTTGAAATATTCTTCTTGGTTAAATTAGATTTGAATGAACCTGACTTGGGAAATAGGATTTTTCCTTCATCATTGCCATTAACTCAAGGGATGTATCACAGACACTAAATACAAATTATGATAGAAAATAATCTATTTTATTATTTATAGTCAAAATTATAATTTTTTTCTTAGAAGTGTATAACAAGTGTATAACAAGTGTAGAGACACCAGAGCAAGAGTACAGGTACTCGTTAGAGAACGAGGGCACTGAGCGTGACCACCTCGAGCAGTCATTAGGAAGTCAATCTTCTAATCGATGACTGGCTCGAAGCTACAGTTGTGTGTCTGGTTCTTTGATCTGAGGTGCATCGACAGTTTACCTTGAGGGTGTTATAGTTTGACTATACCATGACTCGATCTTCTAGCCATTTGAAATCCTGAGGTGTATGTTGGCTATAGCATGTTTATTGTAGAAATTGGATTGCACCAATAGAAAATCTATCTACCTCAATAGATGAGGAGTAGCCCTATGATGATCATGAGAATCAAGTCCATAAGCCCATGGACATTGCAGAGTAAAATAATAGAAAGAGTTTCTATTAAGGTTTTCACATTGGACTTGAATCGAATAATTAATCATTTGATGGATATTAGGGTTTGACGAGATTACCTTAACCCCAATCCAGTCAGGGCTAAAAATAGAAGAACTTAATCACATAGGTAACTGCACCGAGAGGTTCATTTTCAGTTCTGATGGATTGGCACCATATGCTGCTAGGTGTCATTTGTAGATTTTGGGAGCAATTAGAATGATTTAGATGATCAATCATACTAGTTGTTTGAATCAGAAAAGTTCAGATCCATCGAAAGGTGTTTCGATGATGTCGATGATAGAGATCGTGACATATCTCATTACCATATAGAACTGAATCTAATTAGGTCATACAAATAAGGATTTTAAATTGGACATCATCCATTAGACTAACCTAGTTTAATTGATTTGAATTAGATTCAATTAGGCTTAAGAAAATTATGCTAGCGCATGATTGAGCCTAATGTTCTCCTTTAATTATTATTAAAGTTTGTCTAGACTGAGCCAAATGTGTCTAGGCTCACTCAGGTACCTTTACTTAGTCTATCTAGAGCTTGTTCAGATCAGAAAAGGATTGTCTTAATTTATGAGATGAATTTAAGATAATACCTGCCATTTTTCGTCACCTGCTAAATCCTATTTCGGACATTTGGTCAAATGTTGACCTTTGACACTTAGACATCTGCCCACGTGTCAAGCCATCATAGGAGAGAGTTCTTGGACCAGTCCACTTGCTAAAAATTAGATGGATAAGGGATGCATGCCTAGGAAGGTGTGCGCCCATGGATAAAGCATTTGGAGTTCCGTATAGATGGGACTCCAATTGCTTCAGGGATTCTACTTGGATGGCGCCTAGAAGATTACTTTAACCCAGTTTTTGTGCCATCTAAGGATGATTCAGAGGGACTCTCATTTGAGTGGATTAGATGATGTTATCCCATCAATCAGATTTAGATCTGATTGCATAGAAATCCATGATTGGCCGGGATGATTTGGCACTGTATGGCATAATAGGGTCTATAAAAACCCTGTCTGCACCAAGATCAAAGATGCTTGACCCATTGCCCACGTCACAAGGCTGCCCCTCTTCCTCCTCCATGCCACCTTCAGGTGTTCTCTCTTCTATCCACACCCAAGAATTTTTGGACACAAGTTTGCTACGATCCAAGCAAGAAAAAGATGACAGGAAAAAGAAGAAGGCAGCACTGCTGCAAGAGACAACTCACATCTTCGAAAGGAGTTTTGAAGATCTTCAAAATTAGATCCAGATCTAATTTTTGGAGATATGATAAAGAAGAAGGAGATCTCTAGATTCTATCCAAGTGGATACCAGTAGAGGCCAGGCACTTGCATGGCTAGATCCAAAACCTCAGGCAGACATCAGGATCATCATAGGATAATCAGATTACCCGCAACAAGATAAAATTAAATTTAATTTAATTTATTTTTTATTTTATTTTATTTTTTTATTAGATTAATAATATTAGATTTGAAAATTCTTAGATCTGATCTAGATCTAAGAGAAAAACTTTTAAAATATCTCTCTTGATCCAATCAGATTTGAACGAACCTGATCCGAAAAACTAGATTTTTTCTTTAACTGGTATAAGAGCCTGATTATATTTTTTATTAGATCTAATTTTATTTTAATTTTGATCTAATAATTTGATGATCTTATATGTCACATTAGATATGATTAGATCTAAAATTAGAAATTAAAAAAATTAAATAATTTAGATCTAAATTGTATAAGATGTATGACTAGTTTGAAATAGAATTATTCTATGTATAGTCTATCATGATCATAATTTAATTTAATTAGTTATAATTTTTTAAATCTATTTATTTACTATTTTTTAATATTATAAATATTATAATAAGATCTAAAAAATAAAAAATAAAATTATTTAATTTTTGTTCATATGAGATATGATGAAATGCATGTTTAGACTAGTTGTAGAATAGTTCTACATAATTATCTAGAATAGATTTTAATTTGATATGATCAATTTAAATTTAATTTTTTAGATGATCATGAGATAATTTAGATCTAAAAATATGCATGATATGATACAAAAAGTGAAGAAAAATCCTAATTTTTTGGACCAGATTCGTTCAGATCTGATCGGATCAAGAGATATATTTCAAAAACTTTTCTCTTTAATCCAGATTAGATCTGGAATATTTTAGATCTAATTCTTATTATTTTAATAATAAAATAAAATATAGATAAATTAAATCAAATTTAATTTACCTTGATGTGGATAATCCTATTATCCGTTGATGATCCTATAAGCAGTGGAAGGTTCTGGATCTAGCCACGCAAGTGCCTGGCCTCTACCAGTATCCACTCATGCTGGATCTAGAGATCCTCTTCTTCTCTATCATGTCTCTAAAAATTAGATCTGAATCTAATTTGGAGGATCTTCAAAATACCTTTCAAAGATTAGCAGTTGTCCTTTGCAGCAGCGCAGCCTTCTAGCTTTCTGTCGCCTTTCTCTCATCTGGATTGCACCAACCAAGAATCCAAACCACTTTGGGTGTGGAGAGGAGAGGGATAAGATGGATTTGGTGTGGAGGAGGAGATGAGAGGAAGCCTTGAGGCATAGGAATTTTCAATGCTTTTTGAGTTGGGCGTAGGGTCTTATTTATAGACTATGCATGATCCAACTCCTCTTCTTCCCAACCAATCACAACCCTTTGTGAAATCAGATCTAAATTTGATTGGTGGGAATAGAGTCCCTTGGATTCCTCCTTAGATGGTGCCTAAGACCAATCAAACTTGGTTTTTAGGAGGAGTCTAATTGGAATCCAAAAAGGAGATGGAGTCCCTATCTAACAAGAACTCCTGGGCGCCTCCAACTTGGGCACACACCAAGGGTGGCGTGCGCCCTTTTCCTTGCCAGGTTTTGGTAAGGGGACAAGCCCCCACCAGCTCTCCAATAGGTGTGCGACATGTGGACAAAAGTTAAAGTGTCAATGGTCAACATTTGACCAATCAAAGGTCAACTTTTGACCAAAGTCAACGGATGAGAAATGGCAGGTGACCAAAAATGGCAGGTAATGTCTTACAAAATAAGACAACCTTTTTTGACTTGGACGAGCTCTAGTCAGACCAAGTGAAGGCCTCTAATCGAGCACAAACTCCTTTGGCTCAGTCAGGACAACTAATTTATGATAGTAAAAGAAGAACGTTAGGTTCAATCGAGTGCTAGCACGATTTTCTTGAACCTAATTGAATCTCATTCAGATCAATTGAACTTAGATCAGTTCAATTGATGATCACCAGATTCAAACCCTTGTTTGTGTGACCCAGTTAGGTTCAGTTCTGTATGGTAATGGGATATGTCATGATCTCTATCATCGACATCATCGAAACTCCTTTCGATGGATCAGAACTCTTCTGATTCGAACAGCTAGAATGATCGATCATCTAGATCATTCTAATTGCTCCCAAAATCCACCAGTGACACCTAGCAGTATATGGTGGCAACCCATCAGAGCTGAATGCGAACCTCTTGGTGTAGCTATCTGTGTGATTAAGTTCTTCTATCTTGAGCTCCGATCAGATTAGGGTTAAGGTGAACTCGTCAAACCCTAGTTTCTGTCATATGATGTAATCATTCGATTCAAGTCCAATGTGAAAACCTAAATAGAAACTCTTTCTATTATTTCACTCTGCCATGGCCATGGGCTTCTGGACTTGATTCTCATGATCATCATAGGGCTGCTCCTTTACCACCAAGGTAGATAGATTCCATCTTGATGCAATCCAGTTCCTACAATGAACATGCTATAGCCAACATACACCTCAGGATTCCGTATGGCTAGGAGACCGAGTAATGGTGTAGTCAAACTATAACACCCTCAAGGTGAACTACCGATGCATCTCAGGTCAAAGAACCAGACACACCACTGCAGCATCGAGTCAGTCATTGACGAGAAGGTAGACTTCCTAATGACTACTCGAGGTGGTCACGCTCAGTGCCCTCATTCTCTAATGAGTATCTGTACTCTCGCTCTGGTGTCTCCACACCGTAGACTCAAGACTCATCTATTAAAGAGAAGCGATTGTACACCAACCTTCCGGATCAATCACCATCCTTGTGATGATCCTATGGTCGAAAGCATTTTATGAGTTAATAATGATTATTCATGTCTTAAATTTTCAACTCTTGGAAATATGAATTATCATTACCATTAACTCAAAGAATGTATCACAAACACTAAATACACATATATGATAGAAAATAATCTATTTTATTAATAATAGTTAAAATTATAATTTTGCTCCTAGAAGTGTATTAGTAGTGTCAGCCAATTCTGGCTTCTAGGGCATACATATCTAACAATCTCCCACTTGTCCTAAAGCCAATTGGCTACAAGTCTAAGTCCCATCTTGTGAAGGTGGGCTTCCATCTTCTGCTGGCCTTATGGCTTTATAAGTGGGTCTGCCACATTATCTGCGGAGTCGACTCTCTTGACCTCGACGTAATCCTTCTCAAGGTAATCGCAGATGAGGTGGTATCGCTGCTCAGTGTGCTTGAATTTTTGGTGAGACCTCGGCTCCTTAGCAAAGGCTATGGCGCCATTATTGTCGCAATATAGAGGAATAGCATCTGATGGCATTACTCCAATTTTTGCAGCAAACTTTTTGTACCAAAATACTTCCTTCGCAGCCTCTAATGCAGTGATATATTCTGCTTCCATGGTGGAATCTGCTATTATGATTTGCTTGGAACTCTTACAGCTGACAGCACCACCATTGCACACAAACAGACTCCCAAATGTCGACTTTCGATCATCTATACCGGACATAAAATCTGAGTCTGTGTATCCCTAGACTTGGAGTTCTCCATTACCAAAGACCAACATCATATCCTTAGTCCTTCTTAAGTACTTAAGGATACATTTCACAGAAGTCCAGTGTTGTTCATCTGGATCTGACTGATATCTTCTTGTGACACTCGCAGCATGGGCTATATCAGGTCGTGTACATAGCATGGCATACATGAGGCTCCCTATTGCAGAAGCATAAGGGATCTTGCTCATATATTCTATTTCCTCAGGTGTGCTAGGGCACATCTTCTTGGAAAGATGAATACCATGTCTGAAGGATATTAATCCTCTTTTAGAGTTTTTCATACTAAACCTCTTTAGTACTTTCTCTATGTACATCTTCTGTGAAAGTCCTAGCATCCTATTCGGTCTATCCCTATAGACCTTAATTCCTAGAATAAAGGATGCTTCACCTAAGGTCTTTCATGGAGAATTTCTTGGACAACCATATTTTGACTGTCGTCAACATGAGAATATCATTTCCGATAAGGAGGATGTCATTCACGTACAATACGAGGAAGACAACAGCGCTCCCACTGACCTTTTTGAAGACACATGGTTCTTCTTCATTTTTGATGAAACCAAATGTTTTGATCACATCATTGAAATGAGTGTTCCAGCTCCGAGATGCTTGCTTAAGTCCATATATGGACCTTTGCAGCTTGCAAACCTTATGATCAGTATCACTGGATGTGAAACCTAGCGGCTGTTCCATATAGATATCTTCCTCAAGATATCCATTTAAGAATGTCGTTTTCACGTCCATTTGCCATATTTCATAATCGAAATAGGCTGCAATGGCAAGCAATGTGCGGATGAATTTTAGCATAGCCACTAAGGGAAAAGGTATCCTGATAGTCAATGCCTTCGCGTTGACTATAACCTTTTGCCACTAGTCTAGCCTTGAATGTCTCCACATTCCCATCTGCACCAATCTTTCTCTTGAAGATCCATTTACACCCAATAGGTACTATACCTTCTGATGGATCTACCAAGGTCCAGACTTGGTTTGAGTGCATCGAGTCAATTTCTGACTGCATTATCCTCTAGCCATTTCTCGAAGTCGATATCTGATATCGCCTCATTGTAGGTTTTGCGATCATCACCATGAGCACCAGTATCTACGAGGAACATTTTCTCCACTTCCTCTGAAATAATACCTAAGTATCTTTCAGGGGATGGAAAACTCTTTTCGATCTACGAGGTGGAGGAGGTAGTGTTCTTATTGGCTCAACCTGATTTGGTTCCAATTGGTACTTAGCTCGGGCTAACCATCACAATAACTGTTAGATGCGGTGATAGTCAGTTGGTGAGACCGCCACCACCACTAAAAATTATTAATCGTGGAGATTTTTGCATCTCTACTGAGAGAGTGTAGGGATCCAAGAAAATAGTGGAAGCTAATTTATTTAAAAATAAAATTTCTAAATAAATTGGTCAAGTCATAATTACAATATCTAACTAGAATTTTTGACTCTCTACAGGAAAATGTCTGCCTCCAACCCATTGGCATGTATCCTGAAAACACATAGACTAATCGGATCCAATTATAAAGATTGGCTCAGGAACTATAAAATCATTTTGAGTTTCGAGAAGTTAACCTATGTATTGGACCAGGATCCTCCCACCTTACTAGCCTGTCCATCCAATGAATAGAGAGTATCTCTGAGAAAATGGATAAATGAAGATAAAAGGCCAGATATTACATGTTGGGCTTGATGTCTGATGAGCTTCAGTGCCAACATGAAGATATTAGGACTTTTCGCCAAATGTTGGCTCACCTGCAAGAGATATTTGGTGAACAGAGTCACGCAGCCAAGTATCAAGTCATGAAACGACTTTTTAAGGCTAAGATGCATGATGGGCAGTCAGTCCAAGATCATTGTCTGATGATGATCAAGGACTTGGAAGAGCTTAAGAAGCTCGGTGTGATGTTAGACTTGGATCTGCAGAATGATATTATTCTACAATCCTTGATTAATGCATATGGGCAATTCATCATGAATTACCACATGCATAAACTTCAAAATTCCTTGGCCAAATTAATGAACATGCTGGTCACTGCTGAGCTTTCTATGAAAGGTTCTAAAGGCTCAGTTCTTGCAATGGAACAGACTTCTTCCAAAAAAAAATCTTATGGAAAGAAAAAAAATATGCAAAAAGGCAGAAGGTGGAAGGAGCAAAGAAGAAGAAGGCAGAGCCGAAGAAGAAGGCCCATGTCAAAGAAAAGTGTTTCTATTGCAACAGTGATGGCCATTAGAAGCAGAACTGCCCTACTTATCTGACCACCCTGAAAAACAAGAAGGAAGGTCCTTCTGGAGGTATGCTCATTATTGAGTCTAACCTTATGGTTTCTTCTGCATCCAGTTGGGTGCTTGACTCTGATTCAAGTGCTCATCTGTGCACTTCCATGCAAGATCTTAAGGATAGCAGGAGGCTGAGGGATGGAGACATGATCCTATGCATCGATAATGGAGCAAGAGTTGCTGCAGTGGCTGTGAGAACATATCCTCTTCAATTACCATCTGGTTTAGACTTAGTTTTGAAAGATTGTTATTATGTGCCTACAGCTAGCAGGAATTTGATTTCTGTTTCATGCTTAGCACTAGAAGGCTATGTGATTACCTTCTTTAAGGACCATTGTAACATTCTTTATGAAAGAAATAAAATTGCAAATGGTTTCCTTATTAACGGTCTTTATCAGCTACATATTGATGTACCTATTTTAACTATCGAGCAAAACTTGAATGCCAAATGACCTAGGGATAGTCCAAACGACAGGTATCCATGGCACCTGAGATTAGGTCATATAGCAGAAGATAGGATCAACAAATTAGAGAAAAATGGGCTATTGAGTCCATTGACTTTGGAGTCATATCCAACTTGTGAATCTTGTCTTCAAGGCAAAATGACTAAACTTCCTTTTGTAGGACATGGGGAAAGGGCCATAGATCTCCTTGCCCTAGTACATACTGATGTGCGCGGCCCATTTGATGTGCCGGCTAGAGGCAATTTTGTCTACTTCATTACCTTTATCGATGATCTATCTAGGTATGGGTATGTGTATCTCATCAGACACAAGTCTGAAGCTTTTGAAAAGTTCAAAGAATTCAGACATGAAGTAGAAAAATTAACTAGAAAATCCATTAAGGTTCTTCAATTAGATCAAGGAGGTGAATATCTTAGCCGAGAATTTCTAGACTATCTCAAGAAAAATGGCATAGTCTCTCAATGGACTCCATCGGGAATACCTCAACTCAACAGAATTTTAGAACGAAGAAATCAGACTCTATTGGATATGGTCTGATCCATGATGAGCTTCACAGACCTTCCTGATTTTCTTTAGGGACACTCATTGTTAATTTCAATTTATCTACTAAATAGGGTTCCCTCTAAGATCGTTCCCACCACACCGTATGAGATATGGCACGGTAAGAAATCAGGTCTGAGTCATCTCAGAATTTGGGGTTGTCTGGCTCATGTCAAAAGACAACAAGCTGACAAGTTAGAGTTTAGGTCCTTTAGAGCTCGATTCATAGGATATCCTAAAGAGTCATTAGGATACTATTTCTACATTCTAGAAGACCATAATGTGATTGTGAGTCAACATGCCATCTTTCTTGAAAAATAATTTATTCAAGATAGCGGCATTGGAAAGCAGATTAAGTCGATGAAGAAAATCACTA